>WWET01002109.1:86692-102232 GCA_011038615.1 Limnodynastes dumerilii
GGGGGTATTACTTATTTCCCCGGTGGGTATTACTTATTTCCCCGGTGGGTATTACTTATTTCCCCGGTGGGTATTACTTATTTCCCCGGTGGGTATTACTTATTTCCCCGGTGGGTATTATTTATTTAAAGGATGAGTATTACTTATTTCCCCAGGGGGGGTATTACTTATTTCCCCAGGGGGGGTATTACTTATTTCCCCAGGGGGTATTACTTATTTCCCCGGTGGGTATTATTTATTTCCCCGGTGGGTATTACTTATTTCCCCAGGGGGGGTATTACTTATTTCCCCAGGGGGTATTACTTATTTCCCCGGTGGGTATTACTTATTTCCCCGGTGGGTATTACTTATTTCCCCGGTGGGCATTACTTATTTCCCCGGTGGGTATTACTTATTTCCCCGGGGGTATTATTTATTTCCCCCGGGGGGTATTATTTATTTCCCCCGGGGGGTATTATTTATTTCCCCGGGGGGTATTACTTATTTCCCCGGTGGGTATTACTTATTTCCCCAGGGGGGGTATTACTTATTTCCCCGGTGGGTATTACTTATTTCCCCGGTGGGTATTACTTATTTCAACCAAGTTTTAAAATAAGCAAATTGTGTTCAGCCTCTGGTCACCTGAGGACAATGAACCTTCCAGCATTTCAGAATATATCATCAGAACACTGCGCTAGATCCAGACCCCTGCACACTTTACGTGCGTACGGGGGTCTGTAATTACGCAGCATAACGGTAGTAAATCTGGACACTTATCTGTCTGGAAGGCTACCTTAAGTTTTACGACTTGATCTGCGTCCTTACGGAGTTTTGAGCATGTGCAGTAGGAAATCACGCAGAGAAACGCGTCATGCCGCTGGTTACACTCCCCTCTGGATGAGATAATAGGTGCATGGCGCAGGTATCTTTAGCCCATGCAGCTATTTAAGACACGGCCCAACTCTTCGTAAATGCCCGTCCTGAGCTATATAAGAGCCAGAGAGCAACTAGTCACAGAGCCGTGTATTTACTGAGCAGTTTTATGCTGTAACCAATCACAACAAATCATATGTTAGCTTCCAAGGGTCTAGTATCTGGCTAATGTAAGGTCACATCTGATTGGCTGCTTGACATATCATGGCACCATGCGGTGAATGACTGAAGCAAAGCATAATAATAGGACACAAGGATGTTTTCTGTACAAGCCCACGATAGTTCATGGTAAACAAGGACAGCAATGTTATAAGCAGACAGGGTCTCGTACCTGCAGCTCGGGGCGATGGAAGACGAGCGGGATAATTGCATTCCTGTCTTTGATGGCGGCTGGCACAGGTGTGTGAACGTGACTGAGGACTGCGAGGAAATGACTCACTAGTCCAGACCTGCAGCCCTGCGCGGAGATCACGCACAAATAACGGTACATTGTATGCGAGGTATTTCCCAATAACGTGTGCTTGTCAATCGCTGCAGGCCATGCAAAGAGGAGACAATGGCGGTCTCTAGAGACCCCGCAAATGAAAAGCAACAGAGGGTCTCTGTGTGCATCACCGTCACCTGATTTTCAATCCCCCCCCCACTCAGCGGCTGATGCAGAATCCAGGGGCGTGCGTAAATTGTCCAGCACAGTGGGCGCCGTGGAGGCGTTTGTAAAAGTGGGACGGACTACGTGCGATGTCAAAGCGCTCACAGCGGTATCTCTGGAATGCTACAACCGCGTCACATAGCGCCCGGGCACACAGCAGATCAGCGCAATGCAGCCACGTGGCCAATATGTAGCGCAAGTGCAGGGTCGTACAGTGTAATGGAGACTGTCTACGGAGGTTCTCATTATGGCGAGCGTCTATGTCAGTTTATTGCCTCCTTCCTGTGTGTAGAGATGATGTGACGCAGCGACAATACAGCGGCCGCCATTTCTGACCCTGTGTAATGCGTTCCAAGTGTCGCATCCTAACACAAGGGTGTGAAATAGGTCGTGGAAGGTCACCGCCTGGACTTACACAGGACCTGGGGCTGGTGACAATGTGGTGATGTAATCAGCCCTTTGTTACGTCTGTGATCCGCTCTGGATCGGAGGCCGTTGCTTGTGCTTTTACTGTACACTGACTACGTCCCTCCCCTCTTCCCTCTCTCACCACGCCCCTCAGAACACAAACCGCCACCGCTCCAGTTGCGCTCCGATCTGATTGGGCAGGGACTGCGAGCTCTGCAGTTCTGAGCATGTGCGGTAGAGAATCACGCGGAGAAACGTCACGTCCGCTGGTTACACTCCCCTCTGGATCGGGCCCTCAGTGACACCCAACAAACTCCAGAAAGTAGAATTATAGCAGACAGTTAGACTGTGACCATCAAATATCTTCAGTTCTGACCAGTTCCTGATACTTCTGAATGTGAGCAGTGTTTCATACAGGCGCCTGCAGTGTGAGTATAATGGGTCTATCTGTGAATTCCTAAAGACGTTTCACTGCTGGTGTAATAAGTCATTTTCTCCATCTACCTGTTATATCAATGGCTTTTCTGTGCCTCTGTCCCCCCCACCTTCACACTCACAGAGTAAACACACGAGACCTCTGCTCTATTCTCCCGGGCCCCGGACTAAGGAAACACACGAGACCTCTGCTCTATTCCCGCGGGCCCCGGACTCAGGAAACACACGGCTCTTGTTCTGCCTCCAAACTAATACGACCCTCAACCGTAAAACATTTTACGGGACATAAACGATCCCAGGACAAATACTGATCCGGGACCATTCCTGAAAATTAGGGACATTTGGCAACTTGTTCATTAAGGGGCGTATTCAGAGATCCGTTTCCATATCGGACGCGCATGTTGCAGGCCACACCCCCTCACACCCATGACACCCCCCTCGCTCGGCTGTGCTGCCGGTGACTTCCGCCTCCATAGACCACTTGTAACTTTCCGTGTGCAGTCCCGTGCGTTTCTGTCCGCCGTACGTGCGATTCATGATAGTACCGCCCATTTCCCTTCATTTAAATGCCTTCCCCCACCCATTTTTTTTAAAATTTTCACGTGCATATTTTTGCGTCGCATATCCGTACGTACGTACCCAAGTGCGATTCACAAGTCCGTCCGTGAGGAACTTACACGCGTATAGTCTACGTGAAGTACGTAAAAAAATGCATGCGCAGTTGAAACGTACCTAAAAATACGCACGGAAATCGCCGTGAACACGGTTCTCTGAATACAGCCCTAAAACAGTAATGTACTTAATATTAAACATTTATTTTTTAATCCAGTTCCAAACTTATTCAACCAACGATATTCTCGCTCTTTTGCTGATTTGGATCATAGCCGGTCTCGTCAGTCAACGCTGCTCCTCTTACCGGGCCGTATTCAGACCACCGGCCGCATTGCATATACATCCGGTGTTTACCGAAATTGAACACTGCGCATGCGCAGTGTTCAATTTCGGTAAACACCGGACGTATATGCAATACGTCTGGTGGTCTGAATACAGCCCACTGTCCAACACTCGAGTGGGCCAGATTTACTAAGCTGCGGAGTGGAGATATTGTCCATAGCAACCAATCAGATTCTACCTGACATTCTCTAGTATGTAATAGGAAAATGAGAGCTAGAATCTGATTGGTTGCTATGGGCAACATCTCCATTTTTCCAAACCCGCAGCTTAGTAAATCTGGCCCCAGGAATCACAGGAGAGGCAGAGATTGTGCCATCACACCCCGGCCTCACGGTGCAGCGTCATTCACACGTCAGTGTCAGATCAGGGCTTTAATATAATGTCTCTCCCGCTGCTATTCCAGGAAACGCAGTATAATAGAAGAGAAGCTGCCAAGATATCTCCATGAATATCAGGGAGACTCCCTAAGGAGCGGGCAATCTCCCTGACTCCCTGAAGAGCAGCTGATCTCCCTGACTCCCTGAAGAACAGCTGATCTCCCTGACTCCCTGAAGAGCAGCTGATCTCCCTGACTCCCTGAAGAGTGGATGATTTTGGCTCGTATTCAAAGTACCGAATAGCGATTTTTACTGCTGCGCATGCGTCATTTTTTAACATAATCTACTTATCTTTTTCTTACGTAGATTGCGTTTTTCTGTCAGAAAAAGATACGTAGATTACGTAAAAAAAATAACCACGCATGCGCAGCAGTAAAAATCGCCAAACACCGGACGTGTATGTTATACGCCCGGTACCTTTGTCATTTGCGTAGTCCCCGGTCTGGACTTGCGCGCAGCAGATGTTCCCTCTGTAAGTATTCTTGCACAGTGTATCCGTTACGCTACCGGCCGTAATTGCTTCCAATCCAAAGGGACCATTGTGTGCGCTACTGGATGGCGCGCAGCCCGTGCTACTTATTCTAACGCATCTGCAGCACGCACGATGTGCGCCTTTTTGCGTTTACCACTGGATCCGGCCCATTCTGTGCAAGCATAGCCAGCCCTCACTGCTCCAGATGTTGTGATAGCAGGCTAAGCATTCTGGGATTTGTAGTTTCACAGCACCCGGGGTGGCGCAGGTCAGCTCTGCGGAAGGATTGCGCTGCAGAACGCATTGGAGCCGAGGGAGGGAGCTCGTTGAAGTGCTTTTAGGTTCCCATCGCACCGGTGCCATGAACAATTGTATCCCTGTTCCGTCACAGCTGTAGTAGTTCCGAGCCAGAGAACATACTTGTGCGGTAACATCACTTTCCCGGTCGTTATGCCAGATCTGCTCCATGGATTGAGGAATGTGAAGCAGCTGGGAGTCTCTCAATCAGCTCCCCAGCCGCTGCTGAACTACATCTCCCATGATGCTCGGTGCACCCGTAGACAAGTTGTTTGGTATGAACAGGTTTACAACCCTCCAACATGACCCATTCCAATAGGTACAAAATACTCTGCTCCTCAGTTCCCAACTGCCAGTTACTATGGTAACCTCCTTTGTTAAAGAGACAAATAGTTTTTTAAACATCCGTTAAGACATTTAAACCAGGTGAGTGAGAGATGGAAGCTCAGGAGCGGAGTATATTGTACCTAATGGAATGGGTCATGTTGGAGGTTCTGACCTTGTAGTTAAAGCAGGTGCAAGCAGAGCTATGGGTGTAACTATAGGGGCAGCAAGAGGGGCCCAGAGGAGATGGGGGGTTTGTGGCAGACATTCGGCGCTCTATAGATGTGGCACATTATTCTCCCGCATCAGGCAGTCCACTGCGCTGTATCAAAAGCTGGGGGGGGGGCACTCAGAGAGCATGCACAAGGTGTGGACCCCAATTCAAAGCCTTAATAGTGGCCTCATCAAGCCCCGCCCCCAGCGTTGTTACTCTCAGCAATGTGAAGCAGTAGAGGCGTGGCATGATGACAGATTTATGCAAATGCATCATAACCCCACCTCCTGCGTTATCTTGTTGGGGTCTCCCAACTAGAGCAAAAAAATAGATAGCGTTTAATGTGCATTTAACATGACTGAAAGCGTCATAAATGATGTAAAAACCAGCGACAACGCAACAACAATGAAAAGGAGGCTCATTGGACGTCGTTTTGCATTTACTTCTTTTCTTATTAAGTGGATGTTACTCAACAACACAAAATAAAAATAACGATCTGTGTTTATGAATCACTCGCCAATAATTATGTCCCGGCATTTATTATTTAAAGGTTGCTGTTCGTATTTACCGGTAGAGGACACACAGAGGTGACGACAATGTCCTTTCTCTGCACGGCTTTCAATTATTCATCTCTGTAACTGTTCCCACTTGTGCAGGACGGGGGCGCTAGCGAGAGGTTCCCATAAAGGCTGCAATATCTGAAAGATACTAGAATTCCAAAAATGTGTTGCGTTCTTGTCGCTCAGAGGCGCCCATAATCGTACGACTGCATGAAACACGCATACTTGTCAACAGGGCCGCCATCAGGGGGAGACAGCTGATGGGGGCCCGACATCTTTACAGGGCCAATGCTCAGGGAAGACTTCCCCTACGCACCGGCCACATGGTAACGCAGGTCTGCGGGGCCCCATCCACGTGACGCCACCGATGATGTCACATAGGGGGCGGGGCCCCACTGGCGTGTCCTGGGCCCCACAAATTCTGAAGGCGGCCCTTCTTGTCAAATTCTAAATCTGGTCCAATCTCTGTGATCATGACGCTGGGCTGGATCCCCAATTTAATATGACAGGGGACTAATGCAAGCCGCTTTTGGATCAGGTCCACTGTGGTATTTGTAGTTCACCAATGTCTACTAAACCCATAGGATCTATTTATTAAGCCCCGGACCTGTCGTTAAAATAAACCTCATTGTGAAGTCTTTCTAGGTCCTACTGAACCTGCCAGAGACAGGAAAGGGCCATTAATGATTGTTATTCTAAATAAAACTAACAAGAGATGTTATTGGAAGATAGGGAGCGAGGGCCGGGCTTCCCATCGCACTGCGTGGTGAGAAACCAGAGATGCCGGACGGCTGCCAGGGCTTCTGATGACGGAAATGATTTGTACAAGACGTTAACCCCTGCTTGCCTGTGGTGCCCATGGTATAATCAGTGTAAGGGTCGGTACAAAGCTGATGCTCAGTAGGGGCTGAACTGACACCAGATTTACTAAGCTGCAGGAAAGGAAAAGTGGAGATGTTGCCCATAGCAACCAATCAGATTCTAGCTGAATTCTTCTAGTATAGGGGTGTCCAACCAGTCCAGCCCTTAGTGCCAAAAAGTTACCGTCAAAGTCTCAGGGAGCCGGAATATATATATTTCTACTTCCCCAACACACACAAATACACATAACTATTGTCACACACACACACACACACACACAAACACACATAACTATTGTCACACACACAAATACACATAACTATTGTCACACACACACAAATACACATAACTATTGTCACACACACAAATACACATAACTATTGTCACAGACACAAATACACATAACTATTGTCACACACACAAATACACATAACTATTGTCACACACACAAATACACATAACTATTGTCACACACACAAATACACATAACTATTGTCACACACACAAATACACATAACTATTGTCACACACACAAATACACATAACTATTGTCACACACACAAATACACATAACTATTGTCACACACACAAATACACATAACTATTGTCACACACACAAATACACATAACTATTGTCACACACACAAATACACATAACTATTGTCACACACACAAATACACATAACTATTGTCACACACACAAATACACATAACTATTGTCACACACACAAATACACATAACTATTGTCACACACACAAATACACATAACTATTGTCACACACACAAATACACATAACTATTGTCACACACACAAATACACATAACTATTGTCACACACACAAATACACATAACTATTGTCACACACACAAATACACATAACTATTGTCACACACACAAATACACATAACTATTGTCACACACACAAATACACATAACTATTGTCACACACACAAATACACATAACTATTGTCACACACACAAATACACATAACTATTGTCACACACACAAATACACATAACTATTGTCACACACACAAATACACATAACTATTGTCACACACACAAATACACATAACTATTGTCACACACACAAATACACATAACTATTGTCACACACACAAATACACATAACTATTGTCACACACACAAATACACATAACTATTGTCACACACACAAATACACATAACTATTGTCACACACACAAATACACATAACTATTGTCACACACACAAATACACATAACTATTGTCACACACACAAATACACATAACTATTGTCACACACACAAATACACATAACTATTGTCACACACACAAATACACATAACTATTGTCACACACACAAATACACATA
Organism: Limnodynastes dumerilii; assembly: GCA_011038615.1. Lineage (NCBI taxonomy): Eukaryota > Metazoa > Chordata > Amphibia > Anura > Limnodynastidae > Limnodynastes > Limnodynastes dumerilii. The sequence continues at coordinate 94,512 of WWET01002109.1, forward strand.
ACTATTGTCACACACACAAATACACATAACTATTGTCACACACACAAATACACATAACTATTGTCACACACACAAATACACATAACTATTGTCACACACACAAATACACATAACTATTGTCACACACACAAATACACATAACTATTGTCACACACACAAATACACATAACTATTGTCACACACACAAATACACATAACTATTGTCACACACACAAATACACATAACTATTGTCACACACACAAATACACATAACTATTGTCACACACACAAATACACATAACTATTGTCACACACACAAATACACATAACTATTGTCACACACACAAATACACATAACTATTGTCACACACACAAATACACATAACTATTGTCACACACACAAATACACATAACTATTGTCACACACACAAATACACATAACTATTGTCACACACACAAATACACATAACTATTGTCACACACACAAATACACATAACTATTGTCACACACACAAATACACATAACTATTGTCACACACACAAATACACATAACTATTGTCACACACACAAATACACATAACTATTGTCACACACACAAATACACATAACTATTGTCACACACACAAATACACATAACTATTGTCACACACACAAATACACATAACTATTGTCACACACACAAATACACATAACTATTGTCACACACACAAATACACATAACTATTGTCACACACACAAATACACATAACTATTGTCACACACACAAATACACATAACTATTGTCACACACACAAATACACATAACTATTGTCACACACACAAATACACATAACTATTGTCACACACACAAATACACATAACTATTGTCACACACACAAATACACATAACTATTGTCACACACACAAATACACATAACTATTGTCACACACACAAATACACATAACTATTGTCACACACACAAATACACATAACTATTGTCACACACACAAATACACATAACTATTGTCACACACACAAATACACATAACTATTGTCACACACACAAATACACATAACTATTGTCACACACACAAATACACATAACTATTGTCACACACACAAATACACATAACTATTGTCACACACACAAATACACATAACTATTGTCACACACACAAATACACATAACTATTGTCACACACACAAATACACATAACTATTGTCACACACACAAATACACATAACTATTGTCACACACACAAATACACATAACTATTGTCACACACACAAATACACATAACTATTGTCACACACACAAATACACATAACTATTGTCACACACACAAATACACATAACTATTGTCACACACACAAATACACATAACTATTGTCACACACACAAATACACATAACTATTGTCACACACACAAATACACATAACTATTGTCACACACACAAATACACATAACTATTGTCACACACACAAATACACATAACTATTGTCACACACACAAATACACATAACTATTGTCACACACACAAATACACATAACTATTGTCACACACACAAATACACATAACTATTGTCACACACACAAATACACATAACTATTGTCACACACACAAATACACATAACTATTGTCACACACACAAATACACATAACTATTGTCACACACACAAATACACATAACTATTGTCACACACACAAATACACATAACTATTGTCACACACACAAATACACATAACTATTGTCACACACACAAATACACATAACTATTGTCACACACACAAATACACATAACTATTGTCACACACACAAATACACATAACTATTGTCACACACACAAATACACATAACTATTGTCACACACACAAATACACATAACTATTGTCACACACACAAATACACATAACTATTGTCACACACACAAATACACATAACTATTGTCACACACACAAATACACATAACTATTGTCACACACACAAATACACATAACTATTGTCACACACACAAATACACATAACTATTGTCACACACACAAATACACATAACTATTGTCACACACACAAATACACATAACTATTGTCACACACACAAATACACATAACTATTGTCACACACACAAATACACATAACTATTGTCACACACACAAATACACATAACTATTGTCACACACACAAATACACATAACTATTGTCACACACACAAATACACATAACTATTGTCACACACACAAATACACATAACTATTGTCACACACACAAATACACATAACTATTGTCACACACACAAATACACATAACTATTGTCACACACACAAATACACATAACTATTGTCACACACACAAATACACATAACTATTGTCACACACACAAATACACATAACTATTGTCACACACACAAATACACATAACTATTGTCACACACACAAATACACATAACTATTGTCACACACACAAATACACATAACTATTGTCACACACACAAATACACATAACTATTGTCACACACACAAATACACATAACTATTGTCACACACACAAATACACATAACTATTGTCACACACACAAATACACATAACTATTGTCACACACACAAATACACATAACTATTGTCACACACACAAATACACATAACTATTGTCACACACACAAATACACATAACTATTGTCACACACACAAATACACATAACTATTGTCACACACACAAATACACATAACTATTGTCACACACACAAATACACATAACTATTGTCACACACACAAATACACATAACTATTGTCACACACACAAATACACATAACTATTGTCACACACACAAATACACATAACTATTGTCACACACACAAATACACATAACTATTGTCACACACACAAATACACATAACTATTGTCACACACACAAATACACATAACTATTGTCACACACACAAATACACATAACTATTGTCACACACACAAATACACATAACTATTGTCACACACACAAATACACATAACTATTGTCACACACACAAATACACATAACTATTGTCACACACACAAATACACATAACTATTGTCACACACACAAATACACATAACTATTGTCACACACACAAATACACATAACTATTGTCACACACACAAATACACATAACTATTGTCACACACACAAATACACATAACTATTGTCACACACACAAATACACATAACTATTGTCACACACACAAATACACATAACTATTGTCACACACACAAATACACATAACTATTGTCACACACACAAATACACATAACTATTGTCACACACACAAATACACATAACTATTGTCACACACACAAATACACATAACTATTGTCACACACACAAATACACATAACTATTGTCACACACACAAATACACATAACTATTGTCACACACACAAATACACATAACTATTGTCACACACACAAATACACATAACTATTGTCACACACACAAATACACATAACTATTGTCACACACACAAATACACATAACTATTGTCACACACACAAATACACATAACTATTGTCACACACACAAATACACATAACTATTGTCACACACACAAATACACATAACTATTGTCACACACACAAATACACATAACTATTGTCACACACACAAATACACATAACTATTGTCACACACACAAATACACATAACTATTGTCACACACACAAATACACATAACTATTGTCACACACACAAATACACATAACTATTGTCACACACACAAATACACATAACTATTGTCACACACACAAATACACATAACTATTGTCACACACACAAATACACATAACTATTGTCACACACACAAATACACATAACTATTGTCACACACACAAATACACATAACTATTGTCACACACACAAATACACATAACTATTGTCACACACACAAATACACATAACTATTGTCACACACACAAATACACATAACTATTGTCACACACACAAATACACATAACTATTGTCACACACACAAATACACATAACTATTGTCACACACACAAATACACATAACTATTGTCACACACACAAATACACATAACTATTGTCACACACACAAATACACATAACTATTGTCACACACACAAATACACATAACTATTGTCACACACACAAATACACATAACTATTGTCACACACACAAATACACATAACTATTGTCACACACACAAATACACATAACTATTGTCACACACACAAATACACATAACTATTGTCACACACACAAATACACATAACTATTGTCACACACACAAATACACATAACTATTGTCACACACACAAATACACATAACTATTGTCACACACACAAATACACATAACTATTGTCACACACACAAATACACATAACTATTGTCACACACACAAATACACATAACTATTGTCACACACACAAATACACATAACTATTGTCACACACACAAATACACATAACTATTGTCACACACACAAATACACATAACTATTGTCACACACACAAATACACATAACTATTGTCACACACACAAATACACATAACTATTGTCACACACACAAATACACATAACTATTGTCACACACACAAATACACATAACTATTGTCACACACACAAATACACATAACTATTGTCACACACACAAATACACATAACTATTGTCACACACACAAATACACATAACTATTGTCACACACACAAATACACATAACTATTGTCACACACACAAATACACATAACTATTGTCACACACACAAATACACATAACTATTGTCACACACACAAATACACATAACTATTGTCACACACACAAATACACATAACTATTGTCACACACACAAATACACATAACTATTGTCACACACACAAATACACATAACTATTGTCACACACACAAATACACATAACTATTGTCACACACACAAATACACATAACTATTGTCACACACACAAATACACATAACTATTGTCACACACACAAATACACATAACTATTGTCACACACACAAATACACATAACTATTGTCACACACACAAATACACATAACTATTGTCACACACACAAATACACATAACTATTGTCACACACACAAATACACATAACTATTGTCACACACACAAATACACATAACTATTGTCACACACACAAATACACATAACTATTGTCACACACACAAATACACATAACTATTGTCACACACACAAATACACATAACTATTGTCACACACACAAATACACATAACTATTGTCACACACACAAATACACATAACTATTGTCACACACACAAATACACATAACTATTGTCACACACACAAATACACATAACTATTGTCACACACACAAATACACATAACTATTGTCACACACACAAATACACATAACTATTGTCACACACACAAATACACATAACTATTGTCACACACACAAATACACATAACTATTGTCACACACACAAATACACATAACTATTGTCACACACACAAATACACATAACTATTGTCACACACACAAATACACATAACTATTGTCACACACACAAATACACATAACTATTGTCACACACACAAATACACATAACTATTGTCACACACACAAATACACATAACTATTGTCACACACACAAATACACATAACTATTGTCACACACACAAATACACATAACTATTGTCACACACACAAATACACATAACTATTGTCACACACACAAATACACATAACTATTGTCACACACACAAATACACACTATAGTCACACACACACACACACACACACACACACACACATACACATAACTATTGTCACACACACACACACACACACACACACTGCAGGATGACTGAGGCCCCCCGGAGGCTGCCCCTGTGATGCCTGTTCTTTTTATTGATGTATTCCACACTGCAGGATGACTGAGGCCCCCTGGAGGCTGCCCCTGTGCTGCCTGTTCTTTTTTCTTTCCATGGCTCCTAGACGGCTCCTAGAGATCCCTGATGTGCAGCTGCTGCGGCTCCTGGATAGCAGAGGTAATTCAGAGATCTCTTCCTATGTGCAATGCTATTAAATGTTATTACATATAGAATATGCATATAGAGATCTCTGGTTTACAACTGCTGTCCAGGAGCTGCACATCAGACATTAAAGAGCCACATGAGGCTCGGGAGCCGTGGGTTGGCCAACCCGTTCTAGTATGTAATAGGAAAGTGAGAGCTAGAATCTGATTGGTTGCTATGGGCAACATCTCCACTTTTCCATTCCCGCAGCTTATTAAATCTGGCCCCAGATGTCTGATCGCTGCCTTTTAACCCTGACAAGACCATAAAACCTATCTGTAAAGGGTGTAGTTCGCTGCTCCGGCAGATCACTTTGTGACTCTAAAGCAATGACTGCCATTAGTTTTCGTTAGTCCAGAGAGAAAGCGGCATTCCCGCGACTATTGCCTCTACGCATATTCAAACAGCGACAGGTACATTTTCTTGATCCTAACCGTCATCTTCCCACGACCTAACCTTAACCTTAACCCTCCCCTGACCCTAATTTCCCCTTTCTGCAGCCTTACATTAACCCTCCCTGGTACATACGCATTTGAGCTGACGGCTGTATCGGTGTCGAAAATGGGCCATCACAGCGGCAACTAAGTCCCATCTAGAAGCGGGTTTACCTTCTGCATCGTGACTGGATTCCCGCTAAATAATAGTAGTTGCGCTTCCCACAGTTCCGGTAAACTCTGCAAAAATATATTGTAGATCACCAGCTATTACCCACTACAACCACAACCCATAAAAATATATACAGTATATACTACAATAGAGCGTTGGCATGGAAGTCTGCCTGCGCAAGGGGGGTGGTTAACTTTGCGATCTCACAGATGCGTGGATATCGCAGCTCCCAATGGGGATCCAAGATGTCTGAATTTTCAGAATCCCATTATAGACACACATGGACAGACCCTCTTACACATCCTAAACAGGGGCTGATCCAGAGACAAACACAATATAGAGAGTATCCTAGTGACAACCACCCATTACAGAGAGCATCCTACTGACCGCCACCCAATACAGACAGCATCCTAGTGACCACCACCCAATACAGACAGCCTCCTAGTGACCACCACCCAATACAGAGAGCATCCTAGTGACCACCACCCAATACAGAGAGCATCCCAATGATAATCAGCCAATGAAGTGACCAGCATCCAATGCAATGATCATCCTAGCGACACCACCCAATACAGAGAGAATCCTAGTGACCGCCACCCAATACAGAGAGCATCATAGTGACCACCGCCCAATACAGAGAGTATCATAGTGACCACCACCCAATACAGAGAGCCTCCTAGTGACTGCCACCCAATACAGACAACATGCTTTGCCAGGAAAGGGTTAGGATGAGTATCATTGACCTGTCTGCGGTGGAAGCCGCTGGGTGCTGTATTCGGAGGGGTTCTCTGGCTGGAATGTGGGAGTGAGGACTCTGGACACAATAACTGACAGGAGAGAAATTCCTCCCCTGAAATGCTGAGATGGGAATGTCAGCAGAGTGCAGAGTGTCCTGGCAGGGAGGGGGCACAGAATTCTTCCAGCAGGAGTGCACTGGGGGCCCATTGTGGGATTGCCATTCTGGGAAGGTGGCGCTGGGCATCTCTGAGGGTTTATTTTGGGAGAGACGGGAATGAACCTGGTTTCTATGAGCCCAGCGGAACGTTTCATTATATTCTGGGCTCTGTCCCGGAGGAGGGGGGGGGGGGACATCCGTTGGG
>WWET01002109.1:122945-135366 GCA_011038615.1 Limnodynastes dumerilii
TGAATAGGGAGAGAGATAATATGTATGGAGATAGAGATGCTGGATATGTGTGTAGGAGTAGGTGAATAAGGAGAGAGATAATATGTATGGAGATAGAGATGCTGGATGTGTGTGTAGGAGCAGATGAATAAGGAGAGATAATATGTATGGAGATAGAGATGCTGGATGTGTGTGTAGGAGCAGATGAATAAGGAGAGATAATATGTATGGAGATAGAGATGCTGGATATGTTTGTAGGAGCAGGTGAATAAGGAGAGAGATTATATGTATGGAGATAGAGATGCTGGATGTGTGTGTAGGAGCAGATGAATAAGGAGAGATAATATGTATGGAGATAGAGTTGCTGGATATGTGTGTAGGAGCAGGTGAATAAGGAGAGATAATATGTATGGAGATAGAGTTGCTGGATATGTGTGTAGGAGCAGGTGAATAAGGAGAGAGATTATATGTATGGAGATAGAGATGCTGGATATGTGTGAAGGAGCAGGTGAATAAGGAGAGATAATATGTATGGGAGATAGAGATGCTGGATGTGTGTGTAGGAGCAGATGAATAAGGAGAGATAATATGTATGGGAGATAGAGATGCTGGATGTGTGTGTAGGAGCAGATGAATAAGGAGAGATAATATGTATGGAGATAGAGTTGCTGGATATGTGTGTAGGAGCAGGTGAATAAGGAGAGATAATATGTATGGAGATAGAGTTGCTGGATATGTGTGTAGGAGCAGGTGAATAAGGAGAGAGATTATATGTATGGAGATAGAGATGCTGGATATGTGTGTAGGAGCAGATGAATAAGGAGAGAGATAAAATGTATGGAGATAGAGATGCTGGATATGTGTGTAGGAGCAGGTGAATAAGGAGAGAGATAATATGTATGGAGATAAAGATGCTGGATATGTGTGTAGGAACAGATGAATAAGGAGAGAGATAGACAATAGAGAGAGAAGGAGAGTCTTAATGAGGACAAGGTAGAGGGGAGATGACAGGAGGAAGGAGGAACCTGCTCATAAGAGCTAACATGCTAAGTGAGAGAGGGTGAACATACAGGAGACACAGTTATGAAGATGGGGAGGGCAGGTAAGTTTAGGTGGAGGAAGGGCAGGCTAGCCTGAAGAAGTGGGTTTTGAGGTATCGTTTGAATGTATCAACATTTTACGTATATTTTTTGTAGGGTTCCACGTCATATGCTGTTACGTGTGATGGCGTATTATCATCCTCTGTAGTATACACCAGGACAGGGGGGGAAGGTAACACACTGGGGCCCTATAGCAAGGAGACAGGGCCCGAGTTTAGATGGGTGGAAGCTGGGCAGGACCACTGACTGATAGAAGCTGTCAGCCTATGACAGCTTGCTTATGCAAGGGGAGGGGCTGCCATGACCCCCCTCCTCTTCTCTGGGCCCCATAGTAGCCACACCCCTATAACCCCCTGTAGTTATGCCCCTGCTCTAGAAGTTGGGCAGGGGCAAAACACTACACCTATTGCTACATGGACCAGATGCAAGTTCATACTGTGCTTTGCCTATGTACAGAACGCCAAGCATCATGGTGCAGACAGGGGGCGCTGTGGAACAGACAGTTTGCCGTACGTTTATTCGCGTAGCGTATTTTCGTGTGCGTATCTTCTATACACTCCCCTAAACACACCCCTTGAATGTACGTATTTTGTCAAGATACGCTTTCCTTTTCCAAACCCTACCTTAACTTTTGCCCACGTAACCGCAGTGATCCGCACACGTACGTATGGGCAACACGTATTTACGCAGCTAAGCATGCCCATACTGTACACTTTAAATACAACCCCCCACCTACTTAACGTATTTCAGACGTATTTTGGACTCACGTAAAATTGGCACGCCCACACGTAAGTATTTCCGTGACAAATACGTGAATGGCCCATACTTTCACAATTACGCTACGTTACTGAGCGTATTTTCTATGGTGCAGTACTTACCAAAAGGCGATTTTACGTCTCCACCACGCGTAAATTCGCTCACAAGTGTTGTTCTGGATCTGGCCCGATGTTTGTTAATCTCTTGTGTATGTATTGTGACCTTATCAGTCGATTACTTTCATAACTGATAATAAAAGCTAATTGCTATAAATGATTAGAGGTAATACACATCGCGCCAATAATATTACACAGTCGAGAGAGAGAAACAATAAAAAATCTGATTAAAATAATGTATCGCGATTTCAGCCATGTCCAATCACTGACGTATGTAAATGATATACTGTATATATAACAGCCTCTCTCATTTGCTGCTTCCACTATAGGGCTGCTCGGTGTCCGAGCGAGAACGTCCCATTGGTCGTCCCGCTACGTGGACCGGTCCTGGTTTTGCCCTGGTTCCTGAGGGCGGAATTCTAGAATTTCAGATCAGCAACATTCCGTATTCTATGGAGTACGACGCGATCATACGCTACGAGCCCAAGGTAAACTACTCCACCAAATGGAACGAAGACTTGGCGCTGTTACCGATATATAGGGTTATAGCATAGCCCAGCAAAAAGCCATAAATAAAGCAATTAAAATATAGGAGAGTAAGATGTCAGCGCTGTCTCACCTAAATCACAGGTTAAATATGTACAACACGCCTAGATATAAATACTTAGGGCCGTATTCTGAGATCCGTGTCCCGACCGGTCCACAGATATACGCACGGAAGGAGCAAGGAACATCCACCAAAAGCCCAGTCACTCCCCTTGCTAATCCGTGCTCTCGGAGACTTCCGCCTCCATAGACCAGCTGTAACTTTCCGTGTGGAGTTCCGTGTGTATTAGTCCTCCGTCTGTGCGTATCTTGATAATCGCGGCCACTTTCCTTCATTTAAATCCCCCCTCCCATTTTTATATAAATTCTCCCGTGCGCATTTTTCCATCGCATATCCGAACTTATGTTTTCACGCGCGATTCACAGGTCTGTCCATAAGGCACTTCCCAGGGTTTCATCAATGTCGATTGCGGAAATAAAGTTAATACGCATGTGCAGTGGAAACGTATTTAAAATTACGCACGGAACTGGCCGTGAAAACGGATCTCTGAATACGGCCCTTAGTAACAAATACTCAGCACTTATTCATCTCAGTTGTCTCAAGCCAAACAAAATGTAGTCTCAAAAGTCTTTCTTTTTGGCCTCAGCAATGTCACTCCTGGAGCCAGAGTTACTAAGCTGCCCATAGCAACCAATCAGATTTAAGCTGACATTCTCTAGTATGTAGTAGGAAACTGAGAGCTAGAATCTGATTGGTTGCTATGGGCAACATCTTTACTCTTACTTTCCCGCAGTAAATCTAGCCCCTGGTGTGTCCTCGGTGGATATAGCTCATACCCATGATGATCGAAACTTGGATTACCAAAAAAAGGAGAAAAAGAATATTATACATTAAAACAATAGACTCATTTTAAGACTAAAAATCACATGGCAATAAATAAATCACATAAAAGACATAAAAGCTAAAAAGGTCCCAAGGTGAATCGTGTCTTATCATAGCAAGTTCATGATGGAATATAATGACATCAAGAAGGTCCTGTTCATCACATGGAGTCCGAGACGTTATTCAGCAGCTCATTGATAAAGAGTTGATACTCGAAACGCGTGTGGTCATTGTCAGTACCCCTGGAAACTGGCATTTAAACTGGACAGCATGAATTGGGTCAGACGCATCTGTACATCTGAGCATTTCACACGCAGAGTGTAGCGTTTGAGTAGAGTTATGGACATGGAAGTTAGGTAAAATCTGGCATAAGAGGGGAGCGTCAGGGAATGCACCGGCCTCTTACGTGTGGACTTTAGCAATTTGTGCCTGCTGAAATCGCATTTAAATCTGTATCCAGCCCATTGATACAATCTACAACCCAACATGTGAACTGAATGTAAGACGATGCATTGAATTATGTGAATTAACGGTTGAATTTTTGGGCAGTTTCCTGAGCGATGGCAGCTGGTGAAAGTCTCGGTTATCAGGCCAGGACCTATCCCCGCCAGCAGCCCGTGCGGAAATACCATCCCCTCCGACGATCTGATGAGCACATCTCTTCCCACCAATGCCAGGTGAGTGTCGAGACACAGCCACAAGGGGGCGCATTCAGAGCTTGATGAAGAGCCAAAACAGGTTCATATGTAGAGACCACAAAATAGGATTTACACGCGGAAGACTGAAAATCCGCCAGGTCGGCTCTGAATCCGTAAATAACCTCTATAAATAATATACTCAGGTGAATCCGTTACTGCAATGTGTATTTAGGCAAACCGCCAGATTTTGCTTGCTCCTCATAGTAATAGAAAGAGAAAAGTGCTGAGGAAATCGACACGGTGGCTAATTGAATCTCCGCCATTTTGTCTTTTTGTCCTTGGAAACAAATCAATAAAAGTCCAAAGAAAACCCCCCAAAAAAACCCTACATTAAACAGATGACATGATTTGGTTGTCGTTAGATTGTAAGCTCTCTGGGAAAGCTGTATGTGTTTGTTTTACAGACATGTTGTCTTGGCTCAACCCATCTGCCTGGAACGTGGGGTCAGTTACACCGTCCGCCTCGAATTTACCAGATACGGCTCTCGGGAGAGAGTCCCAGGAGCGAACATCCTTGTAGATTCGGTGAGCGGCGCGGCGCCTGACATTGTCGTAGTAATTCATACGTCTCTGTACACTCAGAACGTAGGACGGTCCTTCATTTGCTCATACTTTTTGTTCTTGTTTTCAGCTGGTGCTTGTTCCCCGTTACTCTGCTCTGGAGATGTTTATCGGGGGCGACCCAGCGTCCATTCATCGCAAGGACGCTTTCGAGCGATACCGTTGTCATAGCAACAGTGGCGATGTTCTGAAGCCACCCGTTAACGAGGTCTGCTCCAAACTGATCACCAGCATGTCGGCTGTTCTCCACGACGGCGCTCTGGGTGAGTTCCGGTGAATTACGAGAGGCGTCTTCCATATTCACGTGTTTCTGGCGACATTTACATAAGATTTTTTTGACTGAATGTTTAATTGTGTAATTGTGTACACAGTATTAATGGCCTCTGTTGTTTCGCTGTTTGCCACCTGAGTATTAACGGTCTCTGTTGTTTCACCTTTCCAGCCTGTAACTGTGACCCCCAGGGATCTTTAAGCTCAGAATGTGACACTTACGGTGGGCAGTGCCAGTGTAAATCCAACGTAATTGGGCGACGCTGTGACCGCTGCGCTCCCGGGACGTACGGCTTTGGACCAACCGGCTGCAGACGTAATTATTGCTCTCTCTGAAGTGGGAAATGGCAAATTGCTTAATCAACAAAAAAAATGGCAAAAATATATATATTTTTATTTATTAGCAAGTACCCTCTTTTAGCTAGGATACAACTCCCGTGTTCGTCTGTATCTCCATGTGCGCTGTCTTTTTTTGCAGCCTGCGAATGTAACATGGAAGGCTCCGCCCACAACTTCTGCGACCAATATAATGGTCAGTGTCCATGTCGGCCGGGCGCCTATGGTTCCAAGTGCGATCGATGCCAGCCCGGTCACTGGGGCTTCCCTAACTGTCGTAAATGTCTGTGTAATGGACATTCGGAAGACTGCGATCAAAGGACGGGCGCTTGTTTAACCTGCCGGGACAATACTGTGGGCGATCGATGCGACAGGTGAATTTATGTCTTTATTTTAGTTATAAGAGGCTGAACGGTCCCCAGCAATTCCTTGCCAGCAGCATTATTCTCTCCCTTTGATGCTCCCTGGGACTATTCCTGGGACACTATACAATGGAAATATAGATAGATAATAGACTTCAATGGCTGGATCCAGACTTTTGCTCACCTCCTGTGTGGATTGATTGGATGACAGACTTTATTCCGCATTGCACGTGCTCAATGAGCGCCAGAACCTGCCCTTATCAGGCATTCCAAGTCGTAAAAGCAATGAACATTCCTACAGAGGGGCGGCACTAAGTGGGCGTTCCCTCTTAGTCAGTTACAGTGTAGGTGTTCCCTCTCTCTGTGCACCCATCTAAGAATCCCCCTGACCTTGAGTTGGACGTCTTCAGGTAGGCCCTTGGTGTCGGAAGTTTGGCCTTGTGCTTGTAGATCACTTTTTATTTGGAAGAAGGAATTCTGTATTCGGACCATGCATTCGTATCTCCTCCACAGCGGAAGTGAAGTTACAACAGTGCGATCCTATATTGCGTGCGCACAAGTGTAACTCACTCCCCTCACCTGTGCAGTGTCTCCAACCCCTTACCATGAGTACCTCAATTATTGCACACCCCACTGTCAGAAAGGCTCACAGCACGAAATCCAGAATCATTTGCTGTGCTTTCCGATACGTAATTGCCATGTGCATGTATGCGCAAAACGCTCACACTCGGACAGGATAATTACGCATCCAGAATATGCTGTGTTACATAAAATTATATCCGGTCCAAGTTACTAATGAAAGAAAGCATGATCGAAATGACCGGTGTGGGATAATTGTTCTTTCAGTATACAAAGTCATATTAAGCGCGTCATTCTTTTCACAGATGTATAGCGGGATTCTACGGAAACCCTGTCCTGGGCTCCGGTGATCACTGCCGGCCATGTCAGTGTCCTGAGGGGCCACACAGTGGACGGCACTTTGCAGAGTCCTGTCACAAGGACCCTCGGTCAAGGCAGGTCATCTGTAACTGCAACCAGGGCTATACAGGTGAGTCTCATCATACAGGGCAATGGCTGGTGATCATGTAGAGGGGGATTACCTGGTGAGGAGCCATTATAACTCATATCCAGGAGAGGTCGCTCTAGACAACAATGGTTCTGCTAGGGCTCTGTAGTCAGTCCATGGCTGAAGACATACATGGTGTGATATTAGGAGGGGGGATGGGGGGTTGATGAGGGAAAAGACAACATTGAAGTTGCAATGACAGACTTTACACCTTCTCATTGGTTTTTAAACCCTTGCTAAGAAGTCATTTTGTAAACCTGTATGATTAACACAGAAAAGGCAGCCATTTTGTAAACATGTGGGATAAACACAGAAGAAGCAGCCATTTTAAATACCTGTGTGCTAAACACAGAAGAGGCAGCCATTTTGTATACCTGTGTGCTAAACACAGAAGAGGCAGCCATTTTGTATACCTGTGTGCTAAACAAAGAAGAGGCAGCTATTTTGTATACCTGTGTGCTAAACACAGTAAAAGCAGACATTATTTGTCAACCAAGCACGTTAGGATATCACCCATGAAGGGACCAGTAATATAAGACCCACTGACCTTGCCTTTATTAACCATGGTATTCAGTGCATGCTGCCTGGTTTAGCCCACAAAATGGCTGCCTCTACTCAATCCATTTTTTTTATTGAAGTTGAATAATATAATGTTTTTACCACAATGTGTGAATTCCTCCTAAGAACCTGATGTCATCAGAAAACAATGAACGCTGCTGGGTATATTTTTAGGCAACTTTTATGGGGATTTAAATACCCTCTAAGGTAATAATTTTCTATAAACCAAAAAATGGTATAAAACGAATCCATAAAATTGTCACTTTTTACAATGTTTTTACTTAATTTTGTCATGTATTCAGTAAAAATTATTCAGTGGGGTTGCAAAACAATAGAAATAAGTCTTTTTGAAATGCACTAATAACCAGGGGTGGCAGTCCGTTAATACTACATGCTGTTAATGACAATGGCAACCCAATATGTTGCCTATTACCAGACTCTCTAACATGACCCAATCCACCAGGTACAGAATAATTGATTCCTGATCTTCCAACGGTCCCCCACCTGGTTTTAAGTAATTAACATATTTTTGAAAAAAAAGCAATATTCTTCAACAAAGGTGGTTACCATAGTAACTGATAACTGGAAGCTCAGGAGTGGAGTATTTTGTACTTGATGGAATGGGTCATGTTGGAGGGTCTGTGGTACCTGCCCAGTGGGGTAATTGTCCCCATGCCCTCAGTCCAGCCAGGCCCTGCTTAGTACTCATCCTGGCAGTCCCACCAGGACCCAGTAACCCTCTGGCACAGGACCTGCGTTTGTGAATATGTTGTGGAGTGTTTTGTACTTTTTCTTCTCAGGACTGGTAAAGAGGTCAGGAGGGACCCAGCGTGAGTAAATGGCTTCCATGTTTTACCACCACCAGCACCTTATGCATGGCTTCCCCTCACTCCTGGGGAGACAGTGGCTTCATTTACTTACACTCTGGAGATGCAAAGCACCATTACCTCCTGGATAAACACTGGACAGATTTATTGCAATGGAGTTTTAAATGGAACACTGGAGAAGATGCCCACAGCAACCAATAAGATTATGGCTTTTATTTACCAAACATGTTCTAGAAAATGATAGCTGGAATCTTATTGGTTGTTATCTGTTTCTCTCTAGAACATTCATTAAACATAATGGAGTAGATTTAGAACTCTGTATGTGCGTGTATTTACATTAGCTGCTAGCGTAAAAGAGCCTATTAGTACTTACAGATGTTACGCCACGTAACTCAGAGCGTAATGGACCTTCATCGTAACAGCATCGTAACTACGTTCGAAGGGGCGTGGCAGCCATACGACACCCGTAATTATGCTACGGAGGCGGGGTGAGGCATTTAAATCGTTCAGGATGGGCGTGCTTAGGCGCTTAAGTACGTTCAGCCATTATGGCCGCCAGGAGTTACGCTTGGAAATGTTAAGGTAGGGTTTGGAAACCGTAACACAGCTAAACTACGTCCGACCGAGGGGAGTGCATAGTAAATACGCTAGCGTAAGTACGCTACGCTAGGAAACGTATTTACAACGTAGTTCTGGATCTGGCCCAATATACCCTTCCTAATACTAAGAGAGAGAGAGTTTACTCTACACACATGCGCCCTGTTCCTAGGCTACAGCCGACGGGGGAATTACGCACGTTGCATGCGTAATTTCTCTATTAGCAATGATGTGCGTATGCGCACATCATAGCTACGCAAGCGTACCGGCCGGCGCGCGTAATTTTGTTACGTACACCGGCCGGTACGATAAAAGTTGCCGGCCAGCGGGTTACGTTTGCTGTATCTCTGCCATATAGGCAGAGATAGGCGTTTAAATGAGGGGACAGGGCGGGGAAAGCCCCATTACGACAAGTCGTAAATTTTAAGGTAGGAATCTGGACACGTAAATGTCCAGATTTTAGTACCTTGAGCGGAGAGTGCAGGGCACGTGCATTCCCCGCCACGCTACCGTACTCTCACGTTCGTAAGACATGCGTTGGTCAGGATCTAGACCATGGGGACATACTGTAGATACCACTTACAGACAGTGATTTATTAACATTATGGTCTCTGGGGCACATACGCAGCAAAACTCTGGATTATTTTATATCTAAATATTAGTCCTATTCAGAACCTTCTAAACCAAAGTTAAAAAAGTTTTTTTTATTAGTTCAAAGTTCTTAAGATAGAGAAACATTTAATTTTAATGATGTTACGGCCCTTCACATGGACCACTCCTCCACATCAAGCTACAAAAGTGTAAGGAATAGATCTATAAACCCTTCCAAAGACGAAAAGTGAATATGTTGCTCCTAGCAACCAATTAGCTTCTATGAAATAATAGCTAGAATTTGATTGGTTGCCAAAGGAAACACGTCCACCTTTTCAGAAGACCTCCCTTCCACTTTTCCGGTTGGAGCGAGAGGAGTGGTCAGCGGTACGATAACACAGATGTGCGTGGTTATTGCAGCCCTGTGATGGTGTACCCTTAACAATCTGTTGGATTTGATCAGTTAGCATTGGATCTTATGATCGGGTCTGGCGTTTTAATGATCCTGAAGCTTGCTTCCCATATATTAAATCTGCTATATCCCTACAAATCCCACTCATATTACCGATTATAGTGTCCTAAAACACTAATCATTTAACTGGAAGTGAGTTTTATTCTCATTACTCTTTCCTAAAGAACGCTACATATCATTTTTCCCTTATATAACACTGAATTAACCACACAGTGATCATTGTCATTTGAAATCTATATCCTCTTTCTTCTTGAATAAATTGGACATATCGTTAAGGATCCATATTTACTAACGCTTCAAATAGGTAAAGTATTGTCAATAGCAACCAATCACTTTCTAGCTACCATTTTGTAGAATTTAATAGACGAATGACAGCTGTAATCTGATTGGCTACTATAAGCCCCTCCCCCCCATTCATGTTTCGGAGCTGTAAATCTTCCTCTTTCTTTTTTCTGTTTATCTGTGGCCAGAACTGGGAGCGGCCATTTTGTGGACCCATAATGTGCAAACAACCTATAATTTCACTAGGAACCATTAACAGGATAAATAACAGTGTCCAGTCGTTGCTTCCATTTGTGTTGACTTTTACCAGACCAGTCCCCATTTTTCCCCCCAAAACAGTTTTTTACTTTCATTTTAACATTATTAAGGCCTTATTCATGCTATACATATGCTCCTAGTGTTCATATCCTGACTTCTTATAAATACTGGATTTCACCACAAAATGGCTGCTACCACAGGGTATGCCAACAGGTGCAATTTGCGGTGGAACTTTTACACAGTTGTGTATATAGCTCCACACCCTTCAACATGACCCATTCCATTAGGTACAAAATAGTCATTTCAGTTTCCAGCTGCCAGTTACTATGGTAACCAGCTATGTTTAAAAGACAAATAGTTTTTAAAATATCAGTTAAGTCATTTCACCTGGTGAGTGCGACAGTTGGAAGCTCAGGAGTGGATTAAATTGTACCTAATGGAATGGGTCATGTTGGAGGGTCTGTAGTTCATCACTAGTTAATTTTAATATTATTTTTATTGCAAGTGGAAACCAATCAAAATAAAGTGGAAAAGGTTGTGAGGATCCACGATTTTGTCCCCTTGTGACATCTGGAATCCCAACTTTGGAAAAAGTGGAAACTATGTAAAAAAAATGATTTAAAGACTTACAAATTTTCTAAGCTTACAGGAATGGAAAAGTGGAGATGTTGCCCATAGCAACCAATCAGATTCTATCTTACATTTTCTAGAATGTAATAGGAAAGTGAGAGCTAGAATCTGATTGGTTGCTATGGGCAACATCTCCACTTTTCCTTCCCCGAAGCTAAGTAAATCTGACCCTTAGAATTGCCGCTTACTCTACTTCTACCTATTCTTTCCTCACCCCTATTGTAACAGACTGGCACACACAGGGCACATGTTTAGAAAGATGGCTGACGTGTACACACAATCCACTGTTTATATTTTCACAGATCATAGTTGCCTGAACTATAGTCCACTATTTACATTTTCATTTATCATATATGGCTGAACCATACACACCTTCCACTATATACACTTCCACGGATCGTAGTAGCCTGAACTATACACAAAGTTTAATATTTACATTTTCACCCATCATATTTGGCTATACTATGCACACTCTTCACTATTTATAGTGTCACGGATCGTAGTAGCCTGAACTATACACAAAGTTTAATATTTACATTTTCACCCATCATATTTGGCTGAACCATACACACACTCCACTATTTATAGTCTCACAGACCGGAGTTGGCTGACCTGTGCACATTCCACAGATGATATTATTACAAGTCACAGTTGGCTGAAGTTTGCACACATTATTTTATCCTTAGCAGGATCCAAATGCTGCCTGAAAAAGCCAATATGTAGACGGACTCAGTGGACTGTAAGAGGTACATGTTCTGTTCAGGGTTCTGGAACCTCAAAGCTCTTGAGCTGCTTCGGCTGAAGTTACTCTCCAAGGTCTAAAATTCTTCAGAGGGGTTGTTTTATCTATGTAGACCCGGCGACAGGGAAGGGGACAAGGGGGCAGCTGGGACGGGCCCTGAGGTTCAGAGGAACCCTTGCAATCCACTATTGAAGAGGGATGGGGGCCCCAAAAAATACAAGTGTACTGGGCCCCAAGATTTTTTTTGCCAGGCCTGCATCTACAACACTGTTGTGAGTCTTTCTTGCAGCAATGTCCTCACTCTCCCGTACAACATCTTCATCTGTTTAGCGCCTATAGCTGCAGATGGACGATATCACCATGAATTTCCTTCTGCTGTTGCAATGGGAAGAGTACAGATTCCAACAGTTGGATGTAAGGATGAGCAATGGTGGGAGATCTAACCAGGCCATATCTCCTCTATCATGGCTTAGGAGGCGCTGCGAGTCTCTGAATCGATGGTTGTCATTACGAAGTAGAGTTTTACAGTTTTTTGTTGTGAATGGGTGAGTATGTGATTCGCATACTCACCCATTCATTTTCGGAAGCGCCGCGGCCGGACCACAGAGTTAGGCTGTGGGGGGAGACTTAGGGTTAGGCTGCAGGGGAGGGAGGGTTAGGCTGCGGGGAGGGGGGTCTTAGGGTTAGGATATAGAGAAGGGATGGTTAGGGTCAGGCTGCGGCCAAGGGAGTGTTAGGGTTAGGGTAATGGAAAGGGAGGGTTAGGGTCAAGTTGCGGCAAGGGAGGGGTA
>WWET01002109.1:145823-161659 GCA_011038615.1 Limnodynastes dumerilii
TCTGCCCGGTGCATGCGCATTACGCGCCCGGCCGCCGTACTAGCGACGGCGGCCGTAGCTCTGGATCAGGCCCATTGACACAATTCTCATATTTTTGGCTCTATACAGCAATAAACAAGATGTGCTTTAACTGCAGACTTTCAGCTTTAATTTGAGGGTATTTACATCCAAATCAGGTGAACGGTGTAGGAATTACGGTTTCTATATGTGCCTCCCACTTTTTTTAATGACCAAAAGTAATGGGACGAACTAAACAATCCTAAATCACACTTTCACTTTTTAATACTTTGTTGCAAATCCTTTGCAGTCAATTAGATCCTGAAGTCTGGAACATAGACATCACCAGACGCTGGGTCTCATCCCTGGTGATGCTTGGCCAGGCCTCTACTGCAAATGTCTTCAGTTCCTGCTTGTTGTTGGGGCATTTTCCCTTCAGTTTTGTCTTCATTAAGTGAAATGCTGCTCAATCGGATTCAGGACAGGTGATTGACTCGGCCATTGCATAACATTCCACTTTTTAGCCTTAAACTCTTTGGTTGCTTTTGCAGTATGCTTCGGGTCATTGTCCATCTGTACTGTGAAGCGCCGTCCAATGAGTTCTGAAGCATTTAGCTGAATATGAGCAGATAATAATGACCGAAACACTTCAGAATTCATCCTGCTGCTTTTGTCAGCAGTCACATCATCAATAAATACCAGTCCCATTGGCAGCCATACACGCCCACGCCATTACACTACCACCACCATGCTTCACTGATGAGGTGGTATGTTCTGGATCATGAGCAGTTCCTTTCCTTCTCCATACTCTTCTATTCCCATCACTCTGGTACAAGTTGATCTTTGTCTCATCTGTCCATAGGATGTTGAACTGTAATGGCTTTTTTAGATGTTGTTTAGCAAACTCTAATCTGGTCTTCCTGTTTTTGTGGCTCACCAATGGTTTACATCTTGTGGTGAACCCTCTGTATTCACTCTTGTGAAGTCTTCTCTTGATTGTTGACTGTGACACATATACACCGACCTCCTGGAGAGTGTTCTTGACTGGTGACTGTGACACATATACACCGACCTCCTGGAGTGTTCTTGATTGGTGAATGTGACACATATACACCGACCTCCTCCTGGAGAGTGTTCTTGATTGGTGACTGTGACACATATACACCAACCTCCTGGAGAGTGTTCATGATTGGTGACTGTGACACATATACACCAACCTCCTGGAGAGTGTTCATGATTGGTGACTGTGACACATATACACCAACCTCCTGGAGAGTGTTCATGATTGGTGACTGTGACACATATACACCAACCTCCTGGAGAGTGTTCATGATTGGTGACTGTGACACATATACACCAACCTCCTGGAGAGTGCTCATGATTGGTGACTGTGACACATATACACCAACCTCCTGGAGAGTGCTCATGATTGGTGACTGTGACACATATACACCAACCTCCTGGAGAGTGCTCATGATTGGTGACTGTGACACATATACACCAACCTCCTGGAGAGTGCTCATGATTGGTGACTGTGACACATATACACCAACCTCCTGGAGAGTGCTCATGATTGGTGACTGTGACACATATACACCGACCTCCTGGAGGAGAGTGTTCTTGATTGGTGACTGTGACACATATACACCAACCTCCTGGAGAGTGCTCATGATTGGTGACTGTGACACATATACACCGACCTCCTGGAGAGTGCTCATGATTGGTGACTGTGACACATATACACCGACCTCCTGGAGAGTGCTCATGATTGGTGACTGTGACACATATACACCGACCTCCTGGAGAGTGCTCATGATTGGTGACTGTGACACATATACACAGACCTCCTGGAGAGTGCTCATGATTGGTGACTGTGACACATATACACAGACCTCCTGGAGAGTGCTCATGATTGGTGACTGTGACACATATACACAGACCTCCTGGAGAGTGCTCATGATTGGTGACTGTGACACATATACACAGACCTCCTGGAGAGTGCTCATGATTGGTGACTGTGACACATATACACAGACCTCCTGGAGAGTGCTCATGATTGGTGACTGTGACACATATACACAGACCTCCTGGAGAGTGCTCATGATTGGTGACTGTGACACATATACACAGACCTCCTGGAGAGTGCTCATGATTGGTGACTGTGACACATATACACAGACCTCCTGGAGAGTGCTCATGATTGGTGACTGTGACACATATACACAGACCTCCTGGAGAGTGCTCATGATTGGTGACTGTGACACATATACACAGACCTCCTGGAGAGTGCTCATGATTGGTGACTGTGACACATATACACAGACCTCCTGGAGAGTGCTCATGATTGGTGACTGTGACACATATACACAGACCTCCTGGAGAGTGCTCATGATTGGTGACTGTGACACATATACACAGACCTCCTGGAGAGTGCTCATGATTGGTGACTGTGACACATATACACAGACCTCCTGGAGAGTGCTCATGATTGGTGACTGTGACACATATACACAGACCTCCTGGAGAGTGCTCATGATTGGTGACTGTGACACATATACACAGACCTCCTGGAGAGTGCTCATGATTGGTGACTGTGACACATATACACAGACCTCCTGGAGAGTGCTCATGATTGGTGACTGTGACACATATACACAGACCTCCTGGAGAGTGCTCATGATTGGTGACTGTGACACATATACACAGACCTCCTGGAGAGTGCTCATGATTGGTGACTGTGACACATATACACAGACCTCCTGGAGAGTGCTCATGATTGGTGACTGTGACACATATACACAGACCTCCTGGAGAGTGCTCATGATTGGTGACTGTGACACATATACACAGACCTCCTGGAGAGTGCTCATGATTGGTGACTGTGACACATATACACAGACCTCCTGGAGAGTGCTCATGATTGGTGACTGTGACACATATACACAGACCTCCTGGAGAGTGCTCATGATTGGTGACTGTGACACATATACACAGACCTCCTGGAGAGTGCTCATGATTGGTGACTGTGACACATATACACAGACCTCCTGGAGAGTGCTCATGATTGGTGACTGTGACACATATACACAGACCTCCTGGAGAGTGCTCATGATTGGTGACTGTGACACATATACACAGACCTCCTGGAGAGTGCTCATGATTGGTGACTGTGACACATATACACAGACCTCCTGGAGAGTGCTCATGATTGGTGACTGTGACACATATACACAGACCTCCTGGAGAGTGCTCATGATTGGTGACTGTGACACATATACACAGACCTCCTGGAGAGTGCTCATGATTGGTGACTGTGACACATATACACAGACCTCCTGGAGAGTGCTCATGATTGGTGACTGTGACACATATACACAGACCTCCTGGAGAGTGCTCATGATTGGTGACTGTGACACATATACACAGACCTCCTGGAGAGTGCTCATGATTGGTGACTGTGACACATATACACAGACCTCCTGGAGAGTGCTCATGATTGGTGACTGTGACACATATACACAGACCTCCTGGAGAGTGCTCATGATTGGTGACTGTGACACATATACACAGACCTCCTGGAGAGTGCTCATGATTGGTGACTGTGACACATATACACAGACCTCCTGGAGAGTGCTCATGATTGGTGACTGTGACACATATACACAGACCTCCTGGAGAGTGCTCATGATTGGTGACTGTGACACATATACACAGACCTCCTGGAGAGTGCTCATGATTGGTGACTGTGACACATATACACAGACCTCCTGGAGAGTGCTCATGATTGGTGACTGTGACACATATACACAGACCTCCTGGAGAGTGCTCATGATTGGTGACTGTGACACATATACACAGACCTCCTGGAGAGTGCTCATGATTGGTGACTGTGACACATATACACAGACCTCCTGGAGAGTGCTCATGATTGGTGACTGTGACACATATACACAGACCTCCTGGAGAGTGCTCATGATTGGTGACTGTGACACATATACACAGACCTCCTGGAGAGTGCTCATGATTGGTGACTGTGACACATATACACAGACCTCCTGGAGAGTGCTCATGATTGGTGACTGTGACACATATACACAGACCTCCTGGAGAGTGCTCATGATTGGTGACTGTGACACATATACACAGACCTCCTGGAGAGTGCTCATGATTGGTGACTGTGACACATATACACAGACCTCCTGGAGAGTGCTCATGATTGGTGACTGTGACACATATACACAGACCTCCTGGAGAGTGCTCATGATTGGTGACTGTGACACATATACACAGACCTCCTGGAGAGTGCTCATGATTGGTGACTGTGACACATATACACAGACCTCCTGGAGAGTGCTCATGATTGGTGACTGTGACACATATACACAGACCTCCTGGAGAGTGCTCATGATTGGTGACTGTGACACATATACACAGACCTCCTGGAGAGTGCTCATGATTGGTGACTGTGACACATATACACAGACCTCCTGGAGAGTGCTCATGATTGGTGACTGTGACACATATACACAGACCTCCTGGAGAGTGCTCATGATTGGTGACTGTGACACATATACACAGACCTCCTGGAGAGTGCTCATGATTGGTGACTGTGACACATATACACAGACCTCCTGGAGAGTGCTCATGATTGGTGACTGTGACACATATACACAGACCTCCTGGAGTACCCTAACCATCCCTTTCTATTACCCTGACCCTAACCCTCCTGCCCCCTCCCTTTCCCACAGCCTGACCCTAACCCTCCCTTCCCCGCAGCCTGAACCTAACCCCCCTTCCTCGCAGCCTGACCTTATTCCTCCCTTCTTCACAGCTTGATCCTAACCCTTGATCCTAACTCTCCTTCCATGGCCCTAACCCTCCTTTCCCCACAGCCTAACCCTAACACTAAAAGTCCCCGGAGGGGTTACTCACCTCTCCAGGTCTGTCAGCGGCGGGTCCTGTGAAAATGAATGGATGAGTATGCCAATTGGCATTCGCACCGATTCATAATAAGAAAAATAAAAAATAAGGCTGTCTATTCGAAATAGAGACAACCGAAAAAGGAACTTTCGGCTGTCTCTATTTCTAAAGCAGTCAATTGTAGCGGGGACTGCAACCGGTTCTGGCGCTTCTCTGCTCCAAACAATGCATGTTTAGTTCTTCTAGTTTCCCTTTGTATGTTGTGTGAAACAGACCATGCACCATTTCAGCTGCTCTTCTTTATGGGCCTTTCCAATGGGCCTGATCCAGACCTACGATGTAGCGCTGAGCGTACTAACGCTCAACGTTACATCGTGGGACTCCCCCTGACACTCCCCCTGCCCCATCATATTTACACTCCCTTACGCTGGCTGAAGGCTACCCTAACTTCAGCCGGCATAAGGGAGTGTAAATACGCTGGGACGGCGGCGTTAGTACGATAACGCCGCCCTCCCAGCCTAATTACCCTCCCCGTCTCGCTGCACTAACCTCAGTGTAGTAACGCTGGGGGATGCCCCCTCCAGTGTTACTACGCTGAAGCTACGGACGCCCGATCTAAGATCAGGTGTTTCCATAGTAACGCCGGGCAACATCTGACCGGTGCATGCGCAGATCGGCTTTTAAGCCAGCCAGCGTAGGTCTGGATCAGGACCAATAAGAGTAAGATTTAAGGTAGGGTTTAGAACATAAACACGGACACGGAATTTAGGATTACACGCTTGTATGTCCATTCCGTCCGAAATCAGGATCCATTCCTTTATCACTACAGAGTCACCGGTTATTACCCACAGAGAATGTTTATCTTTCAGTAAAATATTTTATCTTGACCTATTCTTCACAGTCAGTCAGTAAATTTTTAGAAAAAAAAAATCTAATTTTTTCATGTACGCACGAACCTGAGCCCCGAAATTTTTAACATAAATTTGTTATCAATGCTTATTTAGCACCACAAATGTATTTTCAGCCGGCCGTATTTCAACAATGGTACAACTGCCAGCTGAATCGTGGCTGTATCATTGCCGGCAAAAAGAAAACTGTTATTGGGAACATGTACTCATTTTGACTCGTTACCAATAGCAACAGGATAAGACAGTGATGGCTGACCTATGGCACTCCAGGTGTTGTGAAACTACACTTCCCATCATGTTTTGTCAGGTATCCGCTATACTTTTGCAGTCAAGGCATGCTGGGACTCGTAGTTTCACAACACCTGGAGTGTCACAGGTTAGCCATCACTGGTCTAGACCTTTCCTTAAGAAATTCTGCATCAAATGCACCATTACACGGTGCAAAAAACATTAGTGTTATCACTAATCGCTACTTGATAGATAATAGTAATCTACACATCTCTACATATAAATGTCTCCAGCTTGCGATGGGAGGAGGAATCACTTTTACCTGGTGCTGAAAGCGGAAGGACAAACTAATATGTACAAATACATAAGGAATCCAAGCACACCTCATGTCGTCAATCGTGGCTCTTTAAATGTCTGTCTAGATGACCCAAAAATTTAAATTTCTTTCCGCATTTGTCACAAACGTATTGAAGAGTATTATGAGTGTTCAAATGACTGAATAGATGGGACCGACGGGAGAACGATTTGTCACATTCCGTGCACGGAAATGGTTTCTCCCCGGTGTGCGTCCGCAGATGGGAAGCGAGGTTGGCTTTATTGGAGAAGCTTACGTCACAGTAAGTGCAGGCGTAGGGTTTCTCCCCCGTGTGGATTCTCTGATGATTGATTAGTTGGGATTTGAAGACAAAAATCTTCCCACACTCTGGGCAGAAATACGGCCGGTCCCTGGCATGGACCCGCGTGTGCGTGACCAGATTGACTTTAAACGCGAATCGTTTCCCGCAATCGAAACAGGAATATGGTTGTTCTCCAGTGTGTGTGCGTTGGTGTCTGATGAGAAGTGAACTCCGAGCGAAACCTTTCCCACATTCTGGACAGGAGAAAGGCTTCTGCTCTGCCTGCGGACCCTGAAGGAGTTGCGATTCGTCAGATATAGGGGTTTTGCCCTCTGAGGAAGCAAACGGCGGCTCTTCTGCGTGGACCATCTGATGTTTAATGACGCTCGCCTTGTCGATAAAACCCTGGCCGCACTCCGGGCATGAAAAGGGTTTGGCCCCTGTGTGTAACCTCCGATGCCTCGCAAGGTGTGAACTCCGGGTGTAAGACTTGTCACACTCAGAGCAGGAATATAACTTCTCCCCTGTGTGGCTCTTCTGGTGGAGGGCAAACGTAGAGTGATCTGAAAAACATTTCCCGCAGAAGGGGCAGATGAAGCTGCTGGGCGCAGCATGGATTTTGTAGTGGGCAGTGAAAGCAGATTTATTTTCAAACTTTTGGCCGCACACTTTGCACTTTACTAATCCGGTCTCTTCGATCTCGTGGAGGTTGGGGTCTTCCGGCTCAGCTTCTTGAGCAGCTTCTGGCGTGTACTGGTTCGGGAGATCAATCTCAGTGACAGTGAGCATTTCTTGACAAGAGACCGAATCCTCCTCTGGAGTAATGGACGGGCAGCCCGTCTCCTCATTTCCAGATGCAGAACGGTTTACGTCTGTAGGATGTCTATCAAACAAGATCACGGAATCCTCCTTCGCAGGAGCAGCCTCCATTTCTGTCTGTGAGAGCTTGGGAGAAGGACGTTGAGTTTCATGGTCACAACCCGCTGCAGACTCCGCATTATCAGATCGCTCTGGTACTTGTCTATCGAAAGATCCACCTGCCGAGAACGAAACGCAGTTAAAACACCTAAATGCAGATTGCAGTTATTCTCCTTCATGTATGAAGGGGGACATCAACATATCTACACCTACGAAAGAAAAATAAATGTTCTCCGTACATGATTTGTGACTTTGCTTTCTCCTCACCTTAAACTTACCCACCCACAATATGTCATTCATCTAACTTACTCCAACACAGGGTAGTATTAGTTAACCAAACTTTGCAAACGCTAAGCAACAAAATGGCCGCTGTGTGGACAAGCTACCGTCCAATGATATTGCTTGTTCTGTCAGTAACACATTCCATATTCCAAGCATGAAGACCCCCCCCCACCTCCACCCATGTGCAACTCTCAATGTCCTGTAGGAAGCAAACTCCCAGAATAACGCATGTGCACATTTGTTACAAGGATTCGCCCTTCAGGATGCAGGTAACACCTTATTTTATCTATTTAAATTTATACTTTATCAGCACAGAAATTACTTGTAACTATATGCATTTACCAGCTGAAGATACAGATGAGCGATCTTCCATCAAGACGTCCTTATAGAGACCTTTGTGTCCTTCTATATACTCCCACTCCTCCATAGAGAAATAGACCGTGACGTCCTCACACCTTATAGGAACCTGACACACACAATGATAGTCATCAGCCAGACACATCCCCTGGTGTCACCGTATAATGTCCCATTCCCAGCAGTCACCTCTCCAGTCACACACATCCCCTGGTGTCACTGTATAATGTCCCATTCCCAGCAGTCACCTCTCCAGTCACACACATCCCCAGAAGTCACCTCTCCAGTCACACACATCCCCAGAAGTCACCTCTCCAGTCACACACATCCCCAGAAGTCACCTTATAATGTCCCATTCCCAGCAGTCACCTGTCCAGTCACACACTTTCCCAGCAGTCACCTGTCCAGTCAGCAGCTGAATGATTTTGTTGGCGAGTTCCAGGATCTTCAGATCGTTGTCTCTCTCATGTATCAGGGACTGAGGTGGAGTCTCCATGATGGGATTCTGGGTTCTGGTCTGTCCTTCAGGCTCATGGGAACGGCTTCTGTCTGTAGACTGGTTGCTGCACTTCACTACGGTGTAATCCTGCAAGATCAAAAACACTCATCAAGGTGTGGAATAAACATAGCAGAGTGTGTGCAGACACCAATATGGGCTGGTAAGGATCACACCTCATATGTACAAGTATTGGATCAATTCCATGGCCCTGTCGTCAAACTTCATTGTTCAATTTAACGATCATGTGCTAATTTTCATAGATGTTTAAGATTATTGATGATTCTATAATTTTTCTTTATCCTTTGTCTAAGGTGATTAAGGCATATTAATGATATTACTTTTCCTATAAACAGACCCTAAGGATACTGTGACAACTGCAGACTTTTGCAATGTTTTATTTTCTTAAATTCAAATATTTTTGCTTATTGAGAGCAGGGGGGTAACTACAGGGGGCGCAAGAGGTGCAGCTGCTAGGGGTCCCAGGGTAGAGGGGGGCCCATGGCAGCTGCTCCCCCTGTACTGTAAGTTGTCAGATGCTGACAGCATAAAACATCGCTCGTCGCTCCATGTATGAGCGCTACTTGCTTTTAACAGACCGTTGCTCCATCCAACTTCACCCCCAGTCCCACCCAACCAGACTCCAGCCCCGTCCCCTTCCTATGGGGCCTGAGTGCACCCCTGCTTCAGAGATCACTAAATACTGCAATCCACACTCAAGGTGGCCGCGATGCACGGTGAGGATTGTCCGTTTCGCTGATGAGCTTTTAGACTGGAATGATGACTTTTGCGATTAAGGACACGCTCCCAAAATTCCTCACCTCCCCCGTCACCAAACGCAGGATCTCCAGGGTGAAGCGTAGTATGCCCTCGGTGGTCCCACCCTTGTCCATCTTGCACGAGTCAAACAATTGATGGTAGGATGTCATTTCTCCTCTGTAAAAGAAGACTGAAGAATATACCCGAGTGATCACATAATTAAAGGGGCAGTGTAGAGGCAACACACAAGGCTGGTTCAGGAAGCCCAGAAAAAGAAACAACGGCTTAGCATGCCGGGGAAGAAATATGTAGCTTGCACTGGAGCGGATCCAGATGCGGTATACGGTCAATCCAAAGTGTTTCCACTAAAACACCCATCCCTGGATAAGGTGTAGTGAAAACGGGCAGCTGTTTCAAACACGCCATCAGATTTGTATGCACAGGGGACAAGATATATTTTTTTACATTTACAGTCATAGAACATCTCTTGAAAATAAATATCCATAGTTATGTCGATGCCCTGGCATCCAGTGCATTAATACTCCGCTATTCAGGCTAAAACTTTTTTTTTTTTACTTTAGTGTAGTGTTTGACCAGAAATGTAATGTTAATATTTTTACCTGTATAGGGCAAGGATTATATTACAAATAAGGCCAATTATTATCTTCTTCTTAACAGATTTTTATATTGCACCATCAGATTACGTAGCGCTTTACAATTTTAACAAACATTATAACATAACTGGGTGAAAAACGTCCTCCTTAACAATTGCGCTATCCACGGAGCTGCTACAAGAGTGTGGAGGAACGCTCACGTTCTTATTTATTTATCAAGGGATCACCTCGTTCCTCTAAGGCAGATCACACAGAAGTGGATGGGTACCCTTGAGTCCAATTTTTCCTGTTCGCATCCGCATACAAAATAGGCGCAATGTCTACTCTAGATCAGCTCCAGTGAGTCAATAATCGTTTCCATCTACCAGCATAAAATTTATTTTATGGTGGTGCAACATGTCGGACGAGCGATATCCCTTTTTCTAACAACTGTTTCATACATCAGTTTTCAAAAGACTTCGGATAAAATAATAAATACACTAAAAAGTAGCAAAATTGTAATTTAATAATCAAATGCAAATAAATTGAACTGAAACTGCATTTATTTATTTATTTTTATTTAATTGATTTCAATAGCAAGCATGGGCGACAAAATACTGAATGATATTGTTTAAGTGAAATATATGTGGGAACACGTGTAAAAAATATTAATTGCATGTGACTGTGTACTATACTCTGCTTGGACTGATGCACTGAAATGAAACAAGGAGTAAAGATTATAAGCAAATTTTAATAATTCAATAATAACTTAAACATTAGCTATCAGAAGTTTTTGTTTTATTTTCCCCCCCATAAATAGTTTTTAATTGAAGTTTTAAGAAAATAAAACTATATGGGATACATAGAGAAATAAGGGACAGGGGAAAAAACAAAAAGGGGGCGCACAATATAACCATATAATAACATAAAGCATTGCGATACAGAGTATATGAAGTATAATTGCTACAAGGTATAACAAGCATCAGCAGAAATAGACACTACAATACTGTAAAAGGTAGAATAACCTATTCATTAAGGCTAAATGGTAGATGGTCTGTATCTAAATAAGAGGGGACTAAAGAGACACCGTCACCTACTGTAACAAAGTCTTGCCATGTGAGCAGCTTGATGATTGGGGAAGAGGTTGAAGTGGAATAATGAATGCCCTTAGTTTCCATAAATTGAAGTGTATTTCAGGAATAATCCCACTAGAAGGGGATCAGGGCTTTTACAAGTTGATTTTAATTTTTTTATGAAGTTTTTACAACTGTTTTTTAGATCAATTTTAACATTTTTATTGTGAGTTTTTGCACCAACTACAACTAAAGAATACTTTCTGCACACCTTCTATAGATGCAGTTTCTAAAAATGAAGTATTTAAATAAATATAAAGTATATAAAAGTTCAGCCCAGTTGGGGCAAGATGGGAACCTCAGTAGCACAATGGGAGCACCATTAGAGCACAATGGGAGCACCATTAGAGCACAATGGGAGCACCATAAAGACACAATAATAACACTTCATCAGCCCCATTGTAGTAACTCCTATTGTTTGTGTTCTTTTATAATCTGCAACAATGTATCAGAGACTCCATTCAGCACAGCCAGGACCTGCAGATAAGAGACCTGGGGGGAGGGGGGGGGCACCTATAACCACATCTCTCTATATACAGTATATACAATGAGCTGGTATAGTCACCCGTTAGTTTGTGGCTCCACACGTGCTGCTCAGCCGGGTGTAACGGTTAAATACACCCCCAGGGGCCCCTGTGGTGCTGCTGTTGTGCCAGTACCGCCTCCTATAGATGGTTGCACAGATTTTTACATTTCCCTCAGTCCTGGCGGACATGCGCACTGACAATCAGCATCCCCCCCACTAAGCCAAGAGGAAACTGGAACAGAGCATGCGCAGCTACGGCCAGCACCCTGCAAGGCGAGTTACCTGGCAATGAGCATGCGCAGTGACAGCTAGTATTCTGCAAGGCGAGAAACACGTACAGAGCTTGCGCAGTGACAGCCAGAAGACTGCAAGGCGAGTAACATGGAACAGAGCATGCGCATGTACGGCCAGCAAGAGCATGCGCATTAGATCATCTTTGTGGGCTTCAGCGGCTTCTAGCTGATCTGCCTTTATATAAGTGTCTGAACGCTAGAGGGCTATCACATCATTATATTACAGTCTCCTAATTGTGCGCCTTTTTTTGGTGATACTACTCTAAAATAAATGAAGACTATATAAAAGATGCATATCATTTTTATTTGATTATTTTTTAATATGTAACTATTGTCCATTTTTGTTCACATTAATATTATTGATTATTTATTTATTTATGGTAGTACATGTTATTGAACAGAAACTATTTTTGTACTACTAAAGAATAAAACAGAATAAGATTTTATAAACGTTTAATATTTAACGGAACAACCAATTATATAAAGGATTTATCAAACACATTATAGAAAATGCTAGGTAGAATTTGATTGGTTGCGTTAGGCAACATCTATGCTCTTCTCTATAGCAATATACCCAACGTGATATAGCATATGATCAATACCATAAAAAGTGCATAATAACATAAAAAGTGTATACTGGGATTATGCCTGAAAAAAACAAGAATCTATTGTATGAAAAATAAATAAATGAAATAATACACTAAATATGATTTTTTTATTTACTTTTTACGCTGTTTATATATTTTTTAAAAATGATTCATAGCTTTCAATCTGCAATAAGACAACACACATTCTTTATGCTTTTTACATTGATGTTGACTTTGAACCGGCATTTCATTCTGATTTGTTAATTGGCGATCTTCAATTATTCATACGTGAATAAGGCAGCTGCATTGCATATATTTCTAGATACTTTATATATTTGCCCTTTCGTTATAGTGAGTTCATGGTACTTTTGCAATATAATATAAACAACCTATTTTTCATTGCAAATGACGGGCCGTATTCAGAGATCCGTGTCCCGATCGGTCCGCAGATATACGCACACACGGAGCAAGGAACATCCGCCAAAACCCCAGTCCCTCCCCTTGCTAATCCGTGCTCTCGGAGACTTCCGCCTCCATAGACCAGCTGTAACTTTCAGTGTGGAGTTCCATGCATATATGTACTCCATCCGTGCGTATGTTGATAATCACGCCCACTTTCCTTCATTTAAATGACTTCCCCCTCCCATTTTTATTTAAATTCTCCCATGCGTATTTTTCCGTTGCATATCCAGACGTATGTATCCACGTGCGATTCACAGGTCCGTCCGTAAGGCTATTCCGCACGTATCGTCAACAACACTTGTGTAAATAAAGTTACTACGCACGTGCAGTTTAAACGTACCTAGAAATACGCACGGAACTAGCCGGGAAAACGGATCTCTGAATACAGCCCGACTATACTAAAAGGGCAGAACATCTGGCAACAGTCAAGATTTGTGTGGCACAGTGCCCACTTCAGAACTCAGTGCCAACAACGTTGTTGTGTGTGAGGGGATTGGAGTTGTTTTTACATATTTATTTTATTATTCATTTATTTGTCCTCTGTTTTAACATTGGCAACCTTAACAAGAGTCCCAGAATGCTTTAGCTGATAGATACAGCTGATATCTGAGAAAGCATGCTGGGACTTGTAGTTTCAGTTTCAGAAAACAGAGGTTTAACAGGTTGGCCAGGCCTCCCTAGAATATTCACCATATTTTCCAACTTTTCAATGGGGGGGGGTCTGTGTCTAACTAAGGGATGCCAACTTTCCCGGACACTCCCGAAATCCGGGCAGTTCTTCCGGTATCCCGGGAGAGCCTGCAAATGTCCCACAAGAGAAACCACAGACTCAAGTCCTGCCCCCCTGCCTAGTCCTAGTGTTGCTAGGGACACGGAGGGACTTGATGACGCAAATTGCATCATTAAGCTCCGCCCCATTCCTATTAATTCCCAGTGTCATTACTAGTCAATGGGCGGGGCTTAATAACACAATTTGCATAAATCATGTCATTAAGCCCCACCCCCTGCATGCATGTACGGCTTCCTTTCGGGATCTCCACGACGGAAGCTTTAAAAGACGGCAACCCTGGTCTAACCACATTAATAGGGTTCCTGACATTCAATTTCTTCCCTCTGGGGGCTCTCGGAGGGAAAAAATAGATGCCAGTATGGGGGCAAGGCTTATTGGCAAAATGTATGCAAATCACATCATTAAGCCCCCACCCCCTATCACTACTGCAATTCCAAGTGTTCATGGGGGTGGGAGGTCCTTGATGTCGAAAATCAAGTCATCAAATCCCGCCCACCCCTAGTTACACTAATAATTGTTGTAATGAGAGGGGAGACTTGCGGGAGATTTGATGGCTCCCCTGGGATACCAGGAGAACTGCAACAATTTCAGAGAGACAGTAACCCTAAATCCAACATTTTAGAGAAAGCTCCAAGACTTCTTAATTAGAGACTGCTGGGACTTGTAGTTTCACTACTATAGTCAACAATCCAACACAACCCATTCCACCAGGTGCACAATACTCCGCCCCTGAGTTTCCAACTGTCACTCTCCTGGATGTAATGAATTAACCGATGTTTGAAAAGTTTGTCTTCTTCCACAAAGGCGGTTACCATAGTAACAGACAGTTGGACACTCAAGAGAAGAGCACTGTGTACCTGATGGAATGGGTCTTGTTGGAGAGGCCCCTAAAGGTCCTATTCAAGGTGTGTCTTGATGGAGAACCCCAGGTTATCCATCACTCATCTTGAACTCACTCCCATTCCCTGGAAGTAAGGAGCAGATCCAGACAAGGTCACAGAAATGAACACCCCCAGACCAAAAAAAAAAAACAGACGCCGCCATTTTGTCGGAGACCAGAAAGCCCTTTACGCGGTGCGCAACAGGCTTCTTAAAGATGGCCTCCCCGCCCCGCCATGACAGGACAGGACACACTGACTCCTGACAGCTTTATGACGCTCACGTGACCCACCCCGGCCGCTGGAAGAAGAAGGAGAAGTGGAGAAAAAAAAAAAAAAAAACAAAACCACCACAAGCCAGTCTCCGCCCCCCGTCACGTGACGCCGCGGAGGCTCCGGTCACGTGCTCGGCCGCTTGGGGCTCCAGGAAGTGCGTCCAGCGGGGGTTGTGGATGTTTACAGGGCCCCGGAGGGCCGCTAGGGACCCGCACAGAGACGCGGGGAGAGATAGAGAGACAGGACGAGGCCTCGCAGGTCACCGGAGCAGCGGACACGCCCATCCCCCCCTTCTTCCTCCTCCTCCTCCTCCACCTCCTCCGCCAGCAGCAGGCGGCCCAGGGTGAGTAAGGGGATCGGGGGTAAGGGGGCACAGAGGGGACTGACTCTAATGATCATTTATTTTCCTTATTCAGGTCATTAACCCAGTAACCTTAAATTCCCCTCATTTGTGGCCCTCAGGGGCCCCCTATGACTCCCCTTAGGGCCACACATGACTTTTACTATCAATAATAACTTTAAACAAAATTTATCAGGCGTAAGATTCCCTTCTCTATCTGTAATACCCTATACAAGTGTTACAAGCTGTAACCAACTACACCCACACAAACTCAGACAGTGAGTGACCGGCCTGAGGGCCACATGGGTCCCCGGGTGGCTTCTAACCCTTCAATGATATAGATCTGTCATTTATAATAAACCGCTTTATGGGCAGATATTATTATTATTATTATTACTACGTAGTAACAGGTTTTTATAGAGCGCCATTAGTTTGTGTAGCACATTAAAATTTCATTGGTCATTATAGAACAATACTGG
>WWET01002109.1:200226-239568 GCA_011038615.1 Limnodynastes dumerilii
GGGGTATAACCAGGTACAGGAGGGAGAGGGGGATATAATAGAAGGGGTGTAACCAGGTACAGGAGGGAGAGGGGGATATGATAGAAGGGATATAACCAGGTACAGGAGGGAGAGGGGGGGATATGATAGAAGGGATATAACCAGGTAAAATAAATGCACAGACTGGATAAAAGTAATTACAATATTTGTTGTTTTTGGGCAGTTAATTTGTCCTGTTATCCTCAGTAATATCTCTCTTGCTCTTCCCGGACAGGAGGTGGCAGATGAAGCCTGGCTGCGACATAAGATGAGAAATGATTCCTTTGTGGTGGACCTGTTCCAAGGCCAGTACAAGTCCAAGCTGGTGTGTCCGGTCTGTGCCAAGGTGAGCGCCCCCTACCTGCAGCCGCTGACATGTCCGAACTAGTCTGTCTTATGCGTCAGCCATAGCCTCTTACATCGTGAACGTCCTAAGAATATTGCTGTTATGTTGGAAAATGTTTGTCCCAGAAGTTTATGGTTTTTGTGTTTATTTTTTATTTATTTTTTTTGTTGTGGTAACGACCCTGTCTGATAGAATAACATCGATCAGTTAACGCTGTCAGCATTTTAGTGCCAGAATGTTAACTGTCGCCGTCCAGCCCATTGGAACGTCAAACCAGGCCAGTCTGTTAGGGGTCTGCTAAAATATGTCGACAGTCAAAATGTCAGCAGTTGAGTATTATTTTAGTGTTTATTGTTAGCGTCTGTAAACCTTATGTAGTGCAGACAGCATATAAAAAAACTTCAGCAATGAAATAATGTATATGTAACGTATGTAATACTAACATAATACTCAATTTTCAATCCCAGTTACACGGAGACCAGTGACAATACAGCAACAAGTAAATCCAGGGACAAGAAAATCATTTACTTAAGTTATTTGAATCCTTCGTTTCCACGTAGGCCTCGCCATCCCTGACGCCTGTTTATTTTTTTGTGATGCCTCTGGGTGTCTGTGTACACAATGTTAGACCCTATGTGGACAATATTACTAAATAAACATTCTTTTATCACGTTATTGCCGTTCCCCGCTGATAGTAAAATATTGTGAAATTCTGAGCGTGTTTCTCTGGCCGTGAACTGACCTTTTCAGTCTCCGCTTATAACTGGGATGAGCAGCTCAGACGTTCTCCATAGTCTTTGTAACGTTACACACACGAATGCTCTGCCCAGTAATATCTTTCTCACACAGATTTGGTTTCCAAATACTAATAAATACTACTAAATAAACTAAAAAAAAAAGCAAGAAAACGTTTCTGGAATGATTAGTTCTATAAATCCACTTAAACCGAACTGTACAAAACATTATGTGAATGTAGATAATTATATTCCATAATATAGAAAAACCGTGCCAGCTAATTCCATGCCCAGTCGTTGGGCAGAGCTAATAGTAGGTTCATTGCCACGGATTAGGAGATGACATGGAAGGAAGAATATGGTGGTGTATCCAGGGAAAGAATGAGGGAAGAGGACCCTTGTCCTCAGAGCTTGCAATCTTTTAGTGGCAGACTTGCCGTAGACTGCCGCAAGGCCTTGTTTTAGGAGCGCAGTGCTTTTGCAGAGCCAATATGGAAGCAGTATTGTTTATCATGTGACCAGGCGGCTGTGCAGTGTTGACCAATTTGTGAGCACCTGACTTCTCCATGTGACCCCCCCAGCCTTGAGGAACAGCAGGTGTCCAGTCCAGAGGGCTCCGGTCCATCTTTTACCTTCACCTCCTATATCTTTCTGCTCCAGGTGTCCATCACTTTTGATCCCTTCCTGTACTTACCGGTTCCCCTGCCACAAAAGCAGAAGGTGCTCACAGTGTACTATTTCGCGAAAGAGCCACACAAGAAACCCGTAAAGGTGAGACGCGTTTCCAGAGCCCATTCCATCTTGTGGATATGCCAGTGCCGTCTTTTCTAACATCCCCTCTCCCTCCTAGTTTCTGGTTAGTATCAGTAAGGAGAACTCCAGCGCAGCCGATGTCCTGGAGTCCATCTCTCAGAGCGTCCGGGTGAAGGTGGAGAATCTGAAGCTGGCGGAGGTACGTCTCGTGTATGCAGCCACCTTTTGCAAACTGCGTTATTGGGGCATTCATTAATACATGTCATTAATGAATATTAAATTGAAGTATTGCTAGATAGTGTATCCATCTATAGAATATCTCTTGTGAATGGGATTTTATCCTCTGGTTGGTAATATCACCCGACGCGTTTTTCCGGTCTTGCTGTAGGTGGTGAAGAATCGCTTCCACCGCGTGTTCACGCCATCTTGCTCCGTGGATTTAGTCTCCTCCTCGGATCTGCTCTTCTGCTTTGAGGTCTTATCCACGGAACTCGCCAAGGAGCGCGTCATCGTGTTACAGGTTGTGCAGGTAATCAGCGGCTCTGACAGGTTTGAGCTTACCCCTCCCCCCACCCTCATTATAAAACTTGACACCAGCATCTCATCCCCTCCTGCCCTTACCCCTCCCTCCACCCTCACTGACCCTGACACCAACACTTTGCCCCCTTCCTATCCCCTTACTCCCTCCTTCCATCCTCACTATGACCCTGGCACTAGCCCCTCATCCCTTTCCTGCCTCTTACCCCTCCCTCCTTATTCACTATGGGCCTGTTCCAGACCAACGCTGGCAGCATAAAAGCCGATCTGCGCATGCGCCTGGCAGATGTTGCCCGGCGTAGCTATGGCAACGTCCGATCGTGGATCGGGCGTCCGTAGCAGCGCCGTAGTAACGCTGAAGGGGGCATCCTCCAGCGTTACTACGTTCAGGTTAGTATAGGTGGGCGGGGGCAGGTAGTTTAATGAGGGAGGGAGGGGTTTGCGGTCATACGTTCCTGTGCGAGCGTATTTTCCCTTGCTTAGGCCGCTGAAGTTAGGGTAGCCTTCAGCCGGCGTAAGCGAGGGAAAATACGCCCGCACAGGGGGGAGTGTCGGGGAGAGTGCACGCCGATACGCTGTGGTTTACTATCCGCAGCACATCGGCATAGGTCTGGATCAGGCCCTGTAACACTGGCACATCACCACGCTCCTTATGGCACCAAGACTTCACCCCTTTCCTGACCACCTAAACCTTGGTCCTCTCACCATAACGTGATATATATTTCAGATCTATGTTCCCTCTCTGTTGTACTGTGCAGATGCATATTCACTCCCCAAGATTTATTTTGTTTTACATTTTTGCAATGATTTTAAGAACATTTTTTTAGATTTTATTTTTGCATCTGCCGTAGTAATTACTGCTGAATGTAGCGTCCTCCTTCCAGCCCTGCACCTACCCTTCTGGCTCTCACACCCTCCTCCTCGGATCTGCTCTTCTGCTTTGAGGTCTTATCCACGGAACTCGCCAAGGAGCGCGTCGTCGTGTTACAGGTTGTGCAGGTAATCAGCGGCTCTGACAGGTTTGAGCTTACCCCTCCCCCCTTAACACCAGCACTTCAGCCCCTCCTGCCCTTACCCCTCTCTCCACCCTCCATTATAAAACTTGACACCAACACTTCGTCCCTTCCATCCTCACTATGACCCTGGCACTAGCCCCTCATCCCTTTCCTGCCTCTTACTCCTCCCTCCTTATTCCCTATGGGCCTGTTCCAGACCTACGCTGGCAGCATAAAAGCCGATCTGCGCATGTGCCTGGCAGATGTTGCCCGGCGTAGCTATGGCAACGTCCGATCGTGGATCGGGCATCCGTAGCAGCGCTGTAGTAACGCTGAAGGGGGCATCCTCCAGCGTTACTACGTTTAGGTTAGTGTAGGTGGGCGGGGGGAGGTAGTTTAATGAGGGAGGGGTTTGCAGTTATATGCTCCTGTGCGAGCGTATTTTCCCTTGCTTAGGCCGCTGAAGTTAGGGTAGCCTTCAGCCGGCATAAGCGAGGGAAAATACGCCCGCACAGGGGGGAGTGTCGGGGAGAGTGCATGCCGATACGCTGGCTTTACTAAGCACAGCGCATCGGCGTAGGTCTGGATCAGGCCCTATGACACTGGCACATCACCACGCTCCTGTTGGCCCTGACACCAACACTTCACCTCTTTCCTGACCACCTAAACCTTGGTTCTCTCACCATAACGTGATATATATTTCAGATCTATGTTCCCTCTCTGTTGTACGGTGACATCTGTGAGACGTTATCATGCAGATGCATATTCTCTCCCCAAGATTTATTTTGTTTCACATTTTTGCAATGATTTTAAGATCATTTTGTTAGATTTTATTTTTGCATCTGCCGTAGTAATTACTGCTGAATGTAGCGTCCTCCTTCCAGCCCTGCACCTACCCTTCTGGCTCTCACACCACTGGGCAGTGGTCCCACACACCCCTGGTTGAGCGAGAAACCTTGGACTAGAACTTATTTCAGACGCCATTCCGTGTTGGTAACTAGTGTCCCTTTTCCAAAACAGTCATTGGAAACCACATGCGGTGTCTGAGATTTTCTGTAACGTTACTCCTGTAGGCTGCAAGGCAAATACAGAAAGCCATTATCTCTCGTGTGGTCTGGTCTCGCTGCTATCTCTGCCATACTCGGCGCACGAGTTACATATTAATATATTCCCTCCGGGCGTAAATCTGCATCTTCATCCTCTCTTCACAGCGTCCTCAGGTTCCTTGCATCCCAATTACTAAATGCTCCGCGTGTCAGAAGAAGCAGCTGTCTGAAGAGGAGAAGCTGAAGCGTTGTACCAGGTGCTATCGTGTCGGATACTGCAACCAGTGAGTCTCTTGTGGCTTCGTTCGTATTTAAAACGAGTTACATAAATCCGGCAATGGCTAAAGCAACAATCATGAGGTAGTGAAGTACAGTGTCCTGGCTTCCGCCATGCTTCTATAATAGGCCTTGACACTCAGCTATGTCTATTTAGGCAAGCATGCTGGGAGTCGTAGTTTAACAGCTGGAGAGCCACAGGTTGACTAGGTCTGGCCAACCTGTGGCTCTCCAGATGTTGTGGAATTACGAGTCCCAGCATGCTTTATGTATCAGCTATGCCTAAGCAGTTAAGCATGTTGGTACTCGTAGTTTTGCAACACCTGGAGAGCCACAGGCCAGGCCTGTGTTATGTCAATAGAGTGTGGGGCTCCGGTCCGAACATACAATTTTCAAGTCGACTGTTTCCTCCCCAGCCAGTTGCGAACTGGCTTGGATTTCGATTGCTATTCCTCGATGAGGCATAGCAATCGATCCACGGAGCACCGTGGTCCCTTTTTCGGAAATTAGATTTTCTTAGCAGAGAGTGTAACCAATGTCAATCGTACCCAAGGGTTTTGGCAGCATTTCGAGTTTGGTGGAGGTGGTGTACTATTTGCACCCCTTTCATCCCGTGCAGTTGCCCAGCCATGCATTCCATGTGCAAAACAGTGACTGATCTTTGCATACGCAGTCAGGCGGCTTTTTTGCGCATGCACAGTACCACCATCTGGGCTATTCTAATATTCCTACAGATCCAGCAGCTGAAGTGTCTGTTCAGTAGTTACTCAGTTTATTCTAGAACTTTAGATCCAGGCCCCTGTAAGCCCCATTCTGGCACCCATGGTAGTACCTAAATTGTTGACTGTTTATAGCTGGGGAAAATAGCTGCTTCCGCTGTGTTCAAGCGGTACAGTGTGGAATTCCTGCTTCAACTGTGCCATACAGTTCACCCACTGCCTTTCTTGTAGTCAGTCTGTGAAAAATACATTCTGATGAAGGGGATGTAGCTTGTACCCATGGCAGTACCTACATTCTTACCCATTTTCTTATGATTGACTGGAAAAAATGTCTTCTAGCTCGACAACCGGTACACTCAATTTGGAATTCAAGTTTAACTATGATACAGTTCACCTTCTGCCTTTATTGCAGTCAGTCTGTGAGAAGCACATTATGATGGGGAGGTAGCTGGTACCCATGGCAGTACCTAAAGTTTTGACTGCATTCTCACGAGTTTTGTTTATGGCTGAAAAAATAGCTGCTTCCACTGTGTCATCAACTGGTACACTCAATACGGAATTCCTGCTTTACCTGTATG
This sequence comes from Limnodynastes dumerilii, assembly GCA_011038615.1. Lineage (NCBI taxonomy): Eukaryota > Metazoa > Chordata > Amphibia > Anura > Limnodynastidae > Limnodynastes > Limnodynastes dumerilii. Next base: position 206,229 of record WWET01002109.1, read on the forward strand.
ATACAGTTCACCCACTGCCTTTATTGCAGTCAGTCTGTGATAATTACATTATGAGGAAGGGGGATGTAGACCGTGCCTTGCTGTTTGTTTCAGATGATCTGCAGAACTGTTTGTAATTCCCTTTTATTCCTCTGAGTAACTACAGCTCTTCTATCTTCCCTCATGCAGGAGCTGTCAGAAAGCTCACTGGCCGGAACACAAAATAGCTTGCCGTCCTGAAAACATTGGCTGCCCCTTCTTAATCAGTGTACCAGAGTCTCGTCTCACGTACTCCCGCCTCGCGCAGTTACTGGAGGGTTATGCAAGGTTTGTCTCCTATCCTCAAATTTACCAGGTGTTGTCTACTACGACACTGTACCAAAGAGAATGTTCTGTTTATAACACTCGCCGTAAATAACGGTTCATGATGAATGTAATAGTCTGTGGAAAATGAGTTCTGGAAAGCAGGCGTAGAATACATAGGGCCAGATTCAATTGCCGGCGATATTTAAAAAAATATTACGTCGGTAAAAATACGACGCCTTCGCCGGCAATTGAACGATAAAAATTCGCATATTCAATTTTTTTTTTAACGATGCGCAAAAAGAGCAGGCAGCGAAGGGGAAATTTAACGGAAAAAAACCCCCCTTTTTTTAAACGTCGCAAATCACTTCCTGCTACAGGAAATGTCCGGCGCTAATGACAGGTTATTGGTTCTCACGATATTTCAGACACTGGCCAATAACCTGTCAATAGCGCCGGGCATTTCCTGCTAGCAGGAAGTGATTTGCGACGTTCCCAAAAAGTTCTACAAGCATCAGCATGCCCTGTCGGAGCACAAAACAGGGCGGCGTTAAAAATCCGCACCTCTCATAGGGGTGAATTTTTTTATTAACGCTATTGGTAAAAAAAATGGCGTATTTTTAACCCTGCTAAATAATTGAATAGCAAAAAAAAAAATAGCACTCCTTATTTTGCATAAAATAGCGTTAAAAATACGCCAGCGAACACTTTTAGCTCAATTGAGTCGGGCCCATAGTCTCTTATCCAAGGCTGTAGCACAATGTTCTGTGATTCTGAGGAATTTGGAGGCTGCACTGGGTGATGGACTGGTGATGGACTGATGATGGGTGATGGACTGATGATGGGTGATGGACTGATGATGGGTGGTGGACTGATGATGGGTGGTGGACTGATGATGGACTGATGATGGACTGATGATGGACTGGTGATGGACTGATGGATGGGCGATGGACTGATGGATGGGCGATGGACTGATGGATGGGCGATGGACTGATGGATGGGCGATGGACTGATGGATGGGCGATGGACTGATGGATGGGCGATGGACTGATGGATGGGCGATGGACTGATGGATGGGCGATGGACTGATGGATGGGCGATGGACTGATGGATGGGCGATGGACTGATGGATGGGCGATGGACTGATGGATGGGCGATGGACTGATGGATGGGCGATGGACTGATGGATGGGCGATGGACTGATGATGGGTGATGGACTGATAATTCTCTCCACATCTCATTATTGTACACACTTGTTTCTAAGGGTTTAATACAGGGCTTGACAAATGTCTATAGAGTTTAGGAGCCAGCGTTTCATAAACCAAATTGTAAATATCCTGTTACATTTTATACGTGTATAGTATATACAATTTGTGTAATAGTTTTAACAGCGTTCCCCTCTTGAGGATTGAAACTGTATTTACTTTAGTACTTGATGGGGATTTGAACTCGTGACTTAATGGACTGCAGGGCAGGTGTCTTACCATTGTCCTGTATAGCTCGGGGTAGAGAACTGCACTAGCAATCAAGAGGTTTTGAGTTCAAGCTCTCCCTACAGGTGAAACTGCAAAAGGCAGCATAGTATCCTATGAGAGGAGAACATTGGCCGACAGGCCCCCTCTGCGGTGCGTGACAGGTCTTTCTATATCATGACAGGAGCACTTCTGTAGACATAAATTGTATTTTATTCAACTGCTATCAATAAAATTGTTATAATTGGTAGCAGTTGAATAAAATCCGATTATTTATGTCTGCAGAAGTGCTCGTGTCGTGATATAGTTTATTGCGGTTGGGAAGAGTTCATCCCTTTACAGCTGCTGTGATAGACATAAGTACTATATAAGCTTTGCTAGTAAGTTATTCATTGAACAATCCATAGATCCAACACCGGATTTTATTCTTTGTTTCTATAAACAATTAAACTATAAACATTTAATGAATATAAATGCTTTATCCACACAGGCCACAGTCCATTCTGCTCCATTGACCTTGGTGAAGCCATTTTGTCTTGTTACACATCTGTATCTCTCTTCTAGGTATTCGGTAAATGTGTTCCAGCCTCCGTTCCTCCCTGGGAGGTTGTCTCCTGAGCAGCCTCCTCAGGCACCAGGTCCCGAGAAGCCGGATTCCTCCTCCTCCTCCTCCGCACAGTCTAGCTGCACGCTTTCAGCAGAAGCTATCGGGGATGACAGAGACTCGCACACAGCTCCGCTGCCGCCGGGGTCGTCTCCTTGTCACCCATTACAGCCGGACGTTGGGGACTGTAGTAGCCAGGGGAAGGCCTGTGCGGACGGTCACTCGCTGGTCAGCACGGACTCTGCTTTTTCCGAGCCATCCTCAGACACTTTAAGGGAGTTTTGTTCAGGGGGCGAGAAGGAAACCTCTTTTGAGAAAGCGGTCAAGCCTGAAGGTATATATATGACGTCTTTACAGGGAGCCCCGATAAAATGTATACGCTCTTTACAGCGCATTGAATACCCCCATGTTCACCGGTCCTTAGGGGACACCTCAAACAAAACATTTATAGCACAAAACCAGCGACTTTTAATGTGCATTTAAGGAGAATGCGACCAGATATCGATTGATCTGATCAATCCCATTGGGCCTTGTTATGAGCGGTAGTGTCTTACTACAGACCTCCTGAGTACACATATAGCAGATGGATAAGGGACTCCCCTACAGGAGGTGCCTGGACGCTGGGCAGGTGATAAACCCAATATACCTATATTGTGACCTAAACCTCCTTTTTATGTATGTGCTGACACATAGTGTTGTATAACGGAGCGCTGGAACTGTCTCTTGTTCCTTGTTATGAGCGGTGCCAGGACAATAACGGCGACTGATTCAAACACGTGCGATAACGGGCAAGCGCCTAAACTTGTCTTCATTAATTTGAGTTGGGAAACTGTGCTGTGTGTTATTAATTATTAGTGTTCTAGTCATTCAAAGTGTGTATACATTTTATTGGGACACCCTGTGTTTCTGAAGTGGCTCCATGCTACCCTATAGACTAACGTCTTAACTGGCAACCTGTCCACTAACTAACATGTCTTTTTACCCCTGGGTGTTTATGTATGTAGGGGGGGTGGTTGTTTTGAACCCAGTTCATAAATGACCAAAACAATCAAAGGTCTGTTTTTAAGGTGTTTTTTCTTTTTTTATATGGTAAATTAGCAGAGTCCTCAGCAGCACAGAGTATATCAGGAGATGAGTGATGAGTTATATAGTGGAAGGAGCAGGGTCACAGCAGCACAGAGTATATCAGGAGATGAGTGATGTGTTATATAGTGGAGGAGCAGGGTCACAGCAGCACAGAGTATATCAGGAGATGAGGGTGTGTTATATAGTGGGAGGAGCAGGGTCACAGCAGCACAGAGTATAGCAGGAGATAAGTGAGAGTTATATTGTGGGAGAGCAGGGTCACAGCAGCACAGAGTATAGCAGGAGATAAGTGAGAGTTATATTGTGGGAGAGCAGGGTCACAGCAGCACAGAGTATAGCAGGAGATAAGTGAGAGTTATATTGTGGGAGAGCAGGGTCACAGCAGCACAGAGTATAGCAGGAGATAAGTGAGAGTTATATTGTGGGAGAGCAGGGTCACAGCAGCACAGAGTATATCAGGAGATGAGGGTGTGTTATATAGTGGGAGGAGCAGGGTCACAGCAGCACAGAGTATAGCAGGAGATAAGTGAGAGTTATATTGTGGGAGAGCAGGGTCACAGCAGCACAGAGTATAGCAGGAGATAAGTGAGAGTTATATTGTGGGAGAGCAGGGTCACAGCAGCACAGAGTATAGCAGGAGATAAGTGAGAGTTATATTGTGGGAGAGCAGGGTCACAGCAGCACAGAGTATAGCAGGAGATAAGTGAGAGTTATATTGTGGGAGAGCAGGGTCACAGCAGCACAGAGTATATCAGGAGATGAGGGTGTGTTATATAGTGGGAGGAGCAGGGTCACAGCAGCACAGAGTATAGCAGGAGATAAGTGAGAGTTATATTGTGGGAGAGCAGGGTCACAGCAGCACAGAGTATAGCAGGAGATAAGTGAGAGTTATATTGTGGGAGAGCAGGGTCACAGCAGCACAGAGTATAGCAGGAGATAAGTGAGAGTTATATTGTGGGAGAGCAGGGTCACAGCAGCACAGAGTATAGCAGGAGATAAGTGAGAGTTATATTGTGGGAGAGCAGGGTCACAGCAGCACAGAGTATATCAGGAGATGAGGGTGTGTTATATAGTGGGAGGAGCAGGGTCACAGCAGCACAGAGTATAGCAGGAGATAAGTGAGAGTTATATTGTGGGAGAGCAGGGTCACAGCAGCACAGAGTATAGCAGGAGATAAGTGAGAGTTATATTGTGGGAGAGCAGGGTCACAGCAGCACAGAGTATAGCAGGAGATAAGTGAGAGTTATATTGTGGGAGAGCAGGGTCACAGCAGCACAGAGTATAGCAGGAGATAAGTGAGAGTTATATTGTGGGAGAGCAGGGTCACAGCAGCACAGAGTATATCAGGAGATGAGGGTGTGTTATATAGTGGGAGGAGCAGGGTCACAGCAGCACAGAGTATAGCAGGAGATAAGTGAGAGTTATATTGTGGGAGAGCAGGGTCACAGCAGCACAGAGTATAGCAGGAGATAAGTGAGAGTTATATTGTGGGAGAGCAGGGTCACAGCAGCACAGAGTATAGCAGGAGATAAGTGAGAGTTATATTGTGGGAGAGCAGGGTCACAGCAGCACAGAGTATAGCAGGAGATAAGTGAGAGTTATATTGTGGGAGAGCAGGGTCACAGCAGCACAGAGTATATCAGGAGATGAGGGTGTGTTATATAGTGGGAGGAGCAGGGTCACAGCAGCACAGAGTATAGCAGGAGATAAGTGAGAGTTATATTGTGGGAGAGCAGGGTCACAGCAGCACAGAGTATAGCAGGAGATAAGTGAGAGTTATATTGTGGGAGAGCAGGGTCACAGCAGCACAGAGTATAGCAGGAGATAAGTGAGAGTTATATTGTGGGAGAGCAGGGTCACAGCAGCACAGAGTATAGCAGGAGATAAGTGAGAGTTATATTGTGGGAGAGCAGGGTCACAGCAGCACAGAGTATATCAGGAGATGAGGGTGTGTTATATAGTGGGAGGAGCAGGGTCACAGCAGCACAGAGTATAGCAGGAGATAAGTGAGAGTTATATTGTGGGAGAGCAGGGTCACAGCAGCACAGAGTATAGCAGGAGATAAGTGAGAGTTATATTGTGGGAGAGCAGGGTCACAGCAGCACAGAGTATAGCAGGAGATAAGTGAGAGTTATATTGTGGGAGAGCAGGGTCACAGCAGCACAGAGTATAGCAGGAGATAAGTGAGAGTTATATTGTGGGAGAGCAGGGTCACAGCAGCACAGAGTATATCAGGAGATGAGGGTGTGTTATATAGTGGGAGGAGCAGGGTCACAGCAGCACAGAGTATAGCAGGAGATAAGTGAGAGTTATATTGTGGGAGAGCAGGGTCACAGCAGCACAGAGTATAGCAGGAGATAAGTGAGAGTTATATTGTGGGAGAGCAGGGTCACAGCAGCACAGAGTATAGCAGGAGATAAGTGAGAGTTATATTGTGGGAGAGCAGGGTCACAGCAGCACAGAGTATAGCAGGAGATAAGTGAGAGTTATATTGTGGGAGAGCAGGGTCACAGCAGCACAGAGTATATCAGGAGATGAGGGTGTGTTATATAGTGGGAGGAGCAGGGTCACAGCAGCACAGAGTATAGCAGGAGATAAGTGAGAGTTATATTGTGGGAGAGCAGGGTCACAGCAGCACAGAGTATAGCAGGAGATAAGTGAGAGTTATATTGTGGGAGAGCAGGGTCACAGCAGCACAGAGTATAGCAGGAGATAAGTGAGAGTTATATTGTGGGAGAGCAGGGTCACAGCAGCACAGAGTATAGCAGGAGATAAGTGAGAGTTATATTGTGGGAGAGCAGGGTCACAGCAGCACAGAGTATATCAGGAGATGAGGGTGTGTTATATAGTGGGAGGAGCAGGGTCACAGCAGCACAGAGTATAGCAGGAGATAAGTGAGAGTTATATTGTGGGAGAGCAGGGTCACAGCAGCACAGAGTATAGCAGGAGATAAGTGAGAGTTATATTGTGGGAGAGCAGGGTCACAGCAGCACAGAGTATAGCAGGAGATAAGTGAGAGTTATATTGTGGGAGAGCAGGGTCACAGCAGCACAGAGTATAGCAGGAGATAAGTGAGAGTTATATTGTGGGAGAGCAGGGTCACAGCAGCACAGAGTATATCAGGAGATGAGGGTGTGTTATATAGTGGGAGGAGCAGGGTCACAGCAGCACAGAGTATAGCAGGAGATAAGTGAGAGTTATATTGTGGGAGAGCAGGGTCACAGCAGCACAGAGTATAGCAGGAGATAAGTGAGAGTTATATTGTGGGAGAGCAGGGTCACAGCAGCACAGAGTATAGCAGGAGATAAGTGAGAGTTATATTGTGGGAGAGCAGGGTCACAGCAGCACAGAGTATAGCAGGAGATAAGTGAGAGTTATATTGTGGGAGAGCAGGGTCACAGCAGCACAGAGTATATCAGGAGATGAGGGTGTGTTATATAGTGGGAGGAGCAGGGTCACAGCAGCACAGAGTATAGCAGGAGATAAGTGAGAGTTATATTGTGGGAGAGCAGGGTCACAGCAGCACAGAGTATAGCAGGAGATAAGTGAGAGTTATATTGTGGGAGAGCAGGGTCACAGCAGCACAGAGTATAGCAGGAGATAAGTGAGAGTTATATTGTGGGAGAGCAGGGTCACAGCAGCACAGAGTATAGCAGGAGATAAGTGAGAGTTATATTGTGGGAGAGCAGGGTCACAGCAGCACAGAGTATATCAGGAGATGAGGGTGTGTTATATAGTGGGAGGAGCAGGGTCACAGCAGCACAGAGTATAGCAGGAGATAAGTGAGAGTTATATTGTGGGAGAGCAGGGTCACAGCAGCACAGAGTATAGCAGGAGATAAGTGAGAGTTATATTGTGGGAGAGCAGGGTCACAGCAGCACAGAGTATAGCAGGAGATAAGTGAGAGTTATATTGTGGGAGAGCAGGGTCACAGCAGCACAGAGTATAGCAGGAGATAAGTGAGAGTTATATTGTGGGAGAGCAGGGTCACAGCAGCACAGAGTATATCAGGAGATGAGGGTGTGTTATATAGTGGGAGGAGCAGGGTCACAGCAGCACAGAGTATAGCAGGAGATAAGTGAGAGTTATATTGTGGGAGAGCAGGGTCACAGCAGCACAGAGTATAGCAGGAGATAAGTGAGAGTTATATTGTGGGAGAGCAGGGTCACAGCAGCACAGAGTATAGCAGGAGATAAGTGAGAGTTATATTGTGGGAGAGCAGGGTCACAGCAGCACAGAGTATAGCAGGAGATAAGTGAGAGTTATATTGTGGGAGAGCAGGGTCACAGCAGCACAGAGTATATCAGGAGATGAGGGTGTGTTATATAGTGGGAGGAGCAGGGTCACAGCAGCACAGAGTATAGCAGGAGATAAGTGAGAGTTATATTGTGGGAGAGCAGGGTCACAGCAGCACAGAGTATAGCAGGAGATAAGTGAGAGTTATATTGTGGGAGAGCAGGGTCACAGCAGCACAGAGTATAGCAGGAGATAAGTGAGAGTTATATTGTGGGAGAGCAGGGTCACAGCAGCACAGAGTATAGCAGGAGATAAGTGAGAGTTATATTGTGGGAGAGCAGGGTCACAGCAGCACAGAGTATATCAGGAGATGAGGGTGTGTTATATAGTGGGAGGAGCAGGGTCACAGCAGCACAGAGTATAGCAGGAGATAAGTGAGAGTTATATTGTGGGAGAGCAGGGTCACAGCAGCACAGAGTATAGCAGGAGATAAGTGAGAGTTATATTGTGGGAGAGCAGGGTCACAGCAGCACAGAGTATAGCAGGAGATAAGTGAGAGTTATATTGTGGGAGAGCAGGGTCACAGCAGCACAGAGTATAGCAGGAGATAAGTGAGAGTTATATTGTGGGAGAGCAGGGTCACAGCAGCACAGAGTATATCAGGAGATGAGGGTGTGTTATATAGTGGGAGGAGCAGGGTCACAGCAGCACAGAGTATAGCAGGAGATAAGTGAGAGTTATATTGTGGGAGAGCAGGGTCACAGCAGCACAGAGTATAGCAGGAGATAAGTGAGAGTTATATTGTGGGAGAGCAGGGTCACAGCAGCACAGAGTATAGCAGGAGATAAGTGAGAGTTATATTGTGGGAGAGCAGGGTCACAGCAGCACAGAGTATAGCAGGAGATAAGTGAGAGTTATATTGTGGGAGAGCAGGGTCACAGCAGCACAGAGTATATCAGGAGATGAGGGTGTGTTATATAGTGGGAGGAGCAGGGTCACAGCAGCACAGAGTATAGCAGGAGATAAGTGAGAGTTATATTGTGGGAGAGCAGGGTCACAGCAGCACAGAGTATAGCAGGAGATAAGTGAGAGTTATATTGTGGGAGAGCAGGGTCACAGCAGCACAGAGTATAGCAGGAGATAAGTGAGAGTTATATTGTGGGAGAGCAGGGTCACAGCAGCACAGAGTATAGCAGGAGATAAGTGAGAGTTATATTGTGGGAGAGCAGGGTCACAGCAGCACAGAGTATATCAGGAGATGAGGGTGTGTTATATAGTGGGAGGAGCAGGGTCACAGCAGCACAGAGTATAGCAGGAGATAAGTGAGAGTTATATTGTGGGAGAGCAGGGTCACAGCAGCACAGAGTATAGCAGGAGATAAGTGAGAGTTATATTGTGGGAGAGCAGGGTCACAGCAGCACAGAGTATAGCAGGAGATAAGTGAGAGTTATATTGTGGGAGAGCAGGGTCACAGCAGCACAGAGTATAGCAGGAGATAAGTGAGAGTTATATTGTGGGAGAGCAGGGTCACAGCAGCACAGAGTATATCAGGAGATGAGGGTGTGTTATATAGTGGGAGGAGCAGGGTCACAGCAGCACAGAGTATAGCAGGAGATAAGTGAGAGTTATATTGTGGGAGAGCAGGGTCACAGCAGCACAGAGTATAGCAGGAGATAAGTGAGAGTTATATTGTGGGAGAGCAGGGTCACAGCAGCACAGAGTATAGCAGGAGATAAGTGAGAGTTATATTGTGGGAGAGCAGGGTCACAGCAGCACAGAGTATAGCAGGAGATAAGTGAGAGTTATATTGTGGGAGAGCAGGGTCACAGCAGCACAGAGTATATCAGGAGATGAGGGTGTGTTATATAGTGGGAGGAGCAGGGTCACAGCAGCACAGAGTATAGCAGGAGATAAGTGAGAGTTATATTGTGGGAGAGCAGGGTCACAGCAGCACAGAGTATAGCAGGAGATAAGTGAGAGTTATATTGTGGGAGAGCAGGGTCACAGCAGCACAGAGTATAGCAGGAGATAAGTGAGAGTTATATTGTGGGAGAGCAGGGTCACAGCAGCACAGAGTATAGCAGGAGATAAGTGAGAGTTATATTGTGGGAGAGCAGGGTCACAGCAGCACAGAGTATATCAGGAGATGAGGGTGTGTTATAATTTATCACCTCTCATCTCTAATACTATTATATTATTATGATATTATTACACAGATACTGACCAGCGTTACTATTACACTGTTATTTAGATCGCCCCCCTATGGTCCCCTTTATTTGCTATGAGGTGCTTGCTGTCCTGGTGCTCTCTCTGTATAACCTTTGTGTGTGTGTCTGCAGGGGTCTGGACCTGACCACATTCTGCATAGGACAGAAGGAGGATCATCAGAGGCCGATCTATGATCTCTATGCAGTCATCAACCATTATGGTGGAATGATAGGTGGTCATTACACCGCTTACGCCAGACTCCCCAATGATAAAAACAGCCAACGAAATGACGTCGGTAGGTAACACCCCCCTTCCCTCTCTGTTGCTGTATTTATATTTTTTTGCTGCTTGCAAAGCTTTTCTAATACTTTGTGCTTTAAGCCGCATACGTCTTTACTCCTTTATACTAAATGATCGGTTTTGCTTCTATTGATTGCTTCTAAATGTTGCCCAGATATTGCTTGTTTCTGCGTTTATTATGTTAGATTTGTTGTAATAACTGTACATGTTCGTCTCTAACCACCTGCCTAACTCAGTGAAAGTAGTTTGGGAAGTGTGCTCCGCCAGACTTCTGGTAGACTCTCCTTCTGATTGGCAGATGGCCTGTGTCGGCCATTTTGTCCTAAAACGGTTTTGCTGGTTTTCTTGGTTCAGCCCAGGTCTGACCAATTATAACCCTAGACATAGGGAAATTGCTTAGATTTGTTCTAATGCGCTGTGTTTATTTAGGCTGGAGGCTGTTTGATGACAGCACGGTGACCTCGGTAGACGAGAGCCAAGTGGTGACACGATACGCGTATGTGCTGTTTTATCGCCGAAGGAACTCTCCTGTGGAGAGACCAGCGAGAGGGCATCCGGGTGATCACCGAAGCGACACCGGAGGGTCTGCCGATGCGGCCGCTAGTCAGGTAAGAGGCCTAGTGTAACAATACTACAGAACTTTACATTCTTTCTGTACATTGCTGAATCTGTAGCATATTGGGGGCGGTTTCTCCGCTCCTGAGTGCCTCCTTGTTTGGGAAGAAAAGCTAAAAGTATATTGGTCGTCCTTTAAACCTGGCCCACATACTAAATGATGATCGGTATGGTCCGGTTATCCTGCAGTGTATGCATATAGCGATCTACCGGACAGATCTGCAAGTAACGGCTCTGGTGGGATGATTGAGTAAGTTATGGCTTCTGTGTTTACCGGTCTCCGCCCATTATCCGGATACTCACACCGGTGTATTGGCAGATTAGGAGGCTTAATGGTCTCTGCGCCAAGAAGGTTTTGATGAATTTTCCATTCGCTCTGTGTGTAACTTTGCAATTTGTATGTTTATTAAACCTTTTGAGTGTTTGTTAATGAACAAAAATATTTTCATTCGTTAGAGTATAATTATTTTTAAAACTTTAATATAAAAACTTTGCGGGCTAAGGGCGGACTTTCAATTTTGATTCAGATGATGAATACTTGAAATGTTGCCCATAACAACCAATTATAGTCAAGCTTTCATTTTCTGGAATTTGTTTGGTAAATGAAATGATTGTGACGCTGCTGATTGGACGGTGTGGAATGTGTTTTATCCAGTCGGAATGGTCCTATCCACTTCTAGCATCGTCTGATATGTCCAGGTGTACAGACTGTACAATTGCAAATGACTGTGAGATCCTGACATTGTTTGGTAGTTAACGGAGGTCAGGGAGGTCGTGTGAATAAATATAACGATATTACAAATTACATTTTAAAATACCACAAAATATAGATTTATTTATTTTTTTTGGCCAACATAAGTGCTAGGAATAGGGCAAGTCGCAATCATTTTCATTTTGGCTGAATGCATTTTTAGCTGAGCGCGTGTTAGTGTAAGAATATTTCCTATACATTTGGAAACTGTAAACCGCTGCCATTGTGCTACCTAGATGCAACTTTCTTGTGGTGGCAATATTAAGCTCACTGCCCGGATATACTACATTTATACAGTATTCCAGTTCCAAAACGGCTTTTGCGATTAAACCTGTTCTCACGCTGAAATCAAGGAAACCGGTTACATTGGCGTAAAAATTCTGACCTTTTCTTAAAGATAACAATTAAAATATGGACACTTCTATAAGTATCATGGGTTAGTTACAGGGGACAGGCTGCCGTAAGATCGGTCGCACAAACTGAGTAACTTTTTTTTTTTAATATGCACAACTTTTCGGTAAAATTTCAGGGTTGCTGCGTGGCCAAGTCTAGTGTATTGGTGGGATTTATATACTGTCCTGCTTTGTGAGAGTAGCAGGAGGAGACCGATGAAAGGGTGGTCATACAGTTACGAGAGAGGTCTTCACTGAGCTGTTTGCACGGGTGCACAGTCCTCCTGGCCTGTCCTAGGAATATCCCGCTGCATGGGGCAAAAAGCAGCCCTTAAGTCAACGTTTCAGAAATGCTCAATTTGTGTTTGTGTGTGCTACACCCTTACCTATACTGACACAATACTTCTCTGTTACTGGGCGTTTAAACCCTTTTTTTTGTATTTAAGCCCCAGTAAATTAGGAGCAGATTTTAATTTATTTAAAAGGGGCTTCGTGGTACCAGGACGTAATTCTGGATCCAGAGGAACCAGATCCATCCGGAGCTAATCCGCCGGCGAAACGCGGGAAGTGGAAGCTCGGTGGGAGGAATGTTAATTGTTCACGAAGGGCTGTTGAAAGTCTATACGGTGCAGGGACGGAATTAGGATGTGGCAGAGATCCGTTTCATGTCCACAACAATTAGCTTTGGAGGCCAATATATTGTCATTTTTACGTATTTTATTTTATAAAGTCTCTTATATAGGCAGTGATTTTCATCGGTAATATCTGGCCTTTTTATACTGGCTTTTAAAGAAAGTAAGTGACCGATATGAAATGTGGGTGTTTTAGATGGTTACTGTTGACCTTGAGCTGAGCAGATGGACTTCTAGTGATTTATTTTGCTATCATAACACAAAGAACAATGGAATAGAGTGTAAAATGTCGCCATCGTTCATTCAGTGTGTTGATATCTGTGCTTAAGGTCTGTGTGGTTTTTAATTGCATCGCAGCACAAACCAGAACGAAAGGAGGTCTTTGTACATAAAATGTGTACCTTTCATGAGCTAACGGTCTGAGATAAAGACGTGATCCATCGATAGCGGCTTCTGTGCATAGCATGGACGCTGTGTAAATCTATTAAAGTTGAGCATAAGATTATATTACTTATAGTTGAGTATAAGATTATATTACTTATAGTTGAGCATAAGATTATATTACTTATAGTTGAGTATAAGATTATATTACTTATAGTTGAGTATAAGATATAGCTTTAGCTCTTTGACAGTAACCGCATAAATCTTTTGTGGATAACTCATTGCCGCCTGTGGTCTGAACCACAAACCGCATCACAAAATGCAAATTGAGACTTTGGTGTCCACAGATTTTTGCTGAAAATGAAAGTTTAATGATGCTCCTTAATTCTATTGTTCATTGCAAATGTCCTTCTTAAGAGTTGGGGATGGAGGAATTGGGGGGGAGGTCATCCCGGATCCATTAGAAGAGAAAAGAGTTTACTGAGAGAACACTTTTTAGGATTTTAAGATAAGAGAAATTGGGGTGTTACACATGGAGTATGTAGGGGATTGAAATGATGGGGGAGGGGGTGTACAATTTTGGTATATTAGGGAAGGGGGAGATGGGGGGGCATGAAGACGATGGAGTAGTTTGGGATGCTCAGCTTGCAGCCTTTAGGGGATGGAGGAATTGAGGTGTTTCCTACTGAGCCTTTTAGGAGATAGGGAGGATCTTAAATGGAAATTGTCCATCCTGCAAGGTGCGATATTGTACCCGCAGAGTGAGGGGTAGTTGGGGGGCTCCAATATTCTCCACCTGGTGAGTTGGCGGAGGTTACACTATGGACATGCTTATAGGGTACAGAGGTTCTGTAGGAGGTTGGGGGGGGAGCTCCGGACATCTGGGAGAAATGCACGATACGCGATTAGGGGAATATTCCTAAGTGACCTTACAAGTTGCGCGTTGTCACATGCCATGAATTGCCGTGTCTGTGCTTGGCAGATGTTGTGTGTCTAGCAGCTTTGTGCTTCTATATGTCGTCCCCCCCCAGCTCTGACCCAGGTTTCCGCACACCGCAGGCTTCTCTTCTGTGGCGGGCATTGGAGGCTGAAGAAGAGGAACTGCTGCAGCAACAGCTGGACGTCCGCCGAAGCCACCGGGTCACCGCCGCCTCCAACCGCAGCCACCCCAAAGATCTCCAGCTTCCGGAGTACGCGGACGAAGCCCGGATCCGTTATTTTGTGCTTGGCACTATGGCAGCGCTGGTTGCCTTCTTCCTGAATGTTTTCTACCCCTTTATGTACCAGTGGCAGGGGAGGTAGACCTGCCGGGACGGATGGGCGGACCGCCACTGTCTCAGGACTGAAGGTCACCGGTTCCTCTCGCTGTGTCCTGTCGGTGTCACAACGCAACTGCAATAATACACTCGGGACGCCGAGCCGGAGCCGCTAAACACCGTCCCAGGTTTTGTTCACACAGATGTAGATTAAACGAGGGTGGAACTTGCACCACTAGATGTTTTATTAAGATTATTTATTCAATCCAGCAGAAGTATATCCGATAGACTGCAATAACAAGAGAGACGCTTAGTCCCTGCTATTCCTTCCACCAGAATAATACCTAATATTTTAAAAGAGAAACGACTACATGTGGACGGCGGCTGTTAAAATATGAACTCTCCTCTATTTATAAGCCCTCACGTGTTTTGCAGCTTAGCTTGGCGGAGAAACTACAGCCTTCGTCATGGAATGTTTTATTTATGTTCCGCCACTGGTTGAGGATTGTCGGGGGGGAGGCTGGTGAATGGGAATTCTTTTCTTTACCAGTGTGAGGGCATATGAACCGTCCAGAGCTCAATCTGCTCCCTAACTTTCTATGTATCATTTATTGTTTGTTCGCTGTATGATTTCAATGTATTTTGGGAGACGTGAGCTACGGTTGGGGTAGATTGTTAGCCACACATTGTAGGACAGCCAGGTGTTGCAAAACTACGACTCCCAGCATGCTTTAACTGCATAGGCAAAGCTGAGACCTGACAAAGCATGCTGGGACTTGTAGTTTTGCCAACAGGTGGAGAGCCATAGGTCAGCCAGGTCTGTTATAGGATTATCAGGGACAAGCAGCTGGCGTTGGAACCGCCATAAAGCGCACCAGAACCGCACTGGCCTCGATCATCACTAGACGGATGGCAGTGGGGCGGCAAGGGTTAAAGCCATGATTATTGGCCAGCGTGTGGTCACTATTGCAACGTCCTCAGCGATTGGAGCTTTGTGTCCGTCGCATGGTGTGTGTTCAGCCTTTATATTTAATAGAACGTCTATGGTGGAGACGTTGCCCATAGCAACCATTTAGCTTCCAGCTGTTCTTTTCTACAATGGTTGCCACGGGTAACATCTCCATGGTTTCTCTTTAGACGCCCCATTAAATAGACCCCTAAGCCTCACATATTGCACTTTAAGACCTACTCGCACTGGGCAATGCCAAGGTGAGTGGCATTTGTGTTTAGAAGCTGGCGATGTCATGGACGTGTTATCAGCGTGTTACGTAATGAAATGGCATTTTACAGATTATTGTATTTACTGCAAATGTTTTTTTAATTTTATTAAATGAAGAAATTCACTTTATTCTCCATTTCTAGTCTTTGTTTTAAAAGCATGTCATCATTAAGGTGTTTTTCCGTAATGACCATGGAATGCAGACCCTCCAACATGACCCATTCCATTAGCTACAAAGAACTCTGCTCCTCAGTTTCCAACTGTCAGTTACTATGGTAACCACCTAAATATCCGTTATTTCATTTATACCAGGTGAGTGACAGTTGGAAGCTCAGGAGCGGAATTATTTGTACCTAATGGAATGGGTCATGGAGGGTCTGGGAACAGCTGTCCTCACACTGTGCTGGCTCCCTTCACTCATAGGAAGCAGACATTGTGTAACTTCATTAGGGATTCTGGAAACAAAATGGCTGCCTCCAGGGATAGTATATCATTTGTCCTCAGGTGCATTCACTACATTTAAGTGCTAAAAGTTAACTTGATGCTGTTTATGAAGAATGTTTCATGCAATGAAGTATATATGCGGTTGTTTTTGTTTTTTGGTGGCATGGGAAGTTCAAGTTATCCTACAACTTCAGGTAAAGTCTGTCATGTTGGCCCAGTGGAGGCAGCCATTTTGTAGTGAACACCAATGTTTTTATATAAAAGCGGTTTATGAAGTAAATGGACATTAATGACAATGGAAAATAAGAGGAAAACAGGTGGAAAGTTACATCAGGGTCAATCCATGTTGAATTTCGGGGGAGTCGTATGAATTTTATTCTTTACATGCAGGGAGAATACTTTGCTTTTGCTTATTGTTACACAGATACTGACCAGCGTTACTATCACACTGTTATTTATCACCTCTCATCTCTAATACTATTATATTATTATTATATTATTACACAGATACTGACCAGCGTTACTATCACACTGTTATATATCACCTCTCATCTCTAATACTGGTGAAATTTGCCTCCCTGCAATTCTACATGTTTTTATGTGTAACTTTCCACCTATTTCCACACTCTGGATCCGTTTCATCATTTCTAATTTAACTTCTTTCCATTACAGAAAGTCGCTTTTTCTTTAAGCTGAAGGATTTTTAATGAATTATCCGTTGCGTCATTTCTCACAGCATAGCAATAAGCGCTTTGCTTAGTGTAAAATGCCATATTTGGGAGTGATTTTCTGTGGGGTAAATAGTGCGGTTAATTGCTTTGCTTCGTTTTGGTTACTTTTAGTTGTTCTTCCTGAGCATCTCTAACGTGCGTTGGTGGAAACCTTATCCTACAATGACTTGTAGCCACGTGTATGTGGGCATTCTTCCGGTAGCGTTTCCGCTGAGTGAAGGTTGTGTTATTTTGATAGATTATCCGATTAAAGTTCAATAGTAATGTCCGTGTGTAAAATCCTTAATTTTGCCATCAGTCGCTATAGGAACAGAGCTGCTTACACGGCCAGGAATGCAGTGTTAAGAGTTTGCTATTAGACTTTTCCGACTAACTAGCACATAGTAAACCAGTCCGGGGAGACTGGCAGACCTCTGACTGTATGTCTGTACATTGCTTTGTACTATTCAGGAAAAAGCCATCACAGAATCTGACTACTACTGGGGAGAAATAGGCTCCTGAGTCAAGGACATGCATTAAGACGCTGGGACTATAGGGTCTAATTAGAAACCTTTCTACCAGTGGACATGAGCCTGGGTCTTGTTCACCAGTAGAATTGCTTGTCGAGAGGGTGACCTTGTTGTACGATAGGGCTTCCCATCCGCAACGATCCACTGCTGGCCCCTCCTCCAGCGATGTCAGGTTCTTCATGAGTCCAAGCACAGAAGACGGGACTCGCAAAGTTCCTGTCATTGTTTTAGAACAGGACTGGCCAAACTCTGTCCTGGTGATACCCCAAAGGTCCCTGGTTCCAGATCTCCTTGTTGGACCGCAGGTGTGTACTAAATGATGCCTTTTTAGGGACACGCAGGTGCTAGTAATGATCTCGCTTGTCATTCTTCAGAATTGGTGAATAAATGAGGTTATCACCATCCACCAGGCTCGCCTAGTTCTGTGCACGTTGACCACTGTTGAGTAGGAAAGAAGATATTGTTAGCGGGTCTCTCCTAGTGTTTGTTTTTTATAGCTTATTTTTACTGTTATACGATTATTGTCCTCTTATGCATTGATCCCTCCCAGTCCTCCAGATGTCCATCGTAAATGTATTTCATGGTTACGTTGGATTATAAATTAGTGTGTTTTTTCCTTTAATTGAAATGCCCCACTTTGCAAAATCTTTAAGAGCTAAACCCGGCTTTGGTCCCTCAATCGCTTTCTTTAAATGCTTGGATTTGCTGACCGATAATCCGGTGAAATCCCAAATGAATGCACTAAGCGTTTTATGAGCATATGGAGGGATGAAAAATGCACAATGTGTTTATTAGTGTTTTTCTAGGAATTTCTCACCTCTTTTCTCTACATCCCATTCCGGAAGCGTGCGTAGCATTCTCTCCCCTGCATGTGTGTGTATATGTATGTATGTATGTATGTGTGTATATGTATGTATGTGTGTACATGTATGTGTATATGTGTGTATATGTCCAGGCAATGTGGCACTATGGTAAACCAGGCTGGGTGTTTGGCATACGCTGTTTATAGACTGAACGTGTCTCCTACCTGCCGGTAATCGTTGATTGCTTAGATGTGACGTGCACTTGTATCGTGTAGCATAACTCTGCTGTGTTTATCTGTTTCTCGGACTGTGCAAGGTCATTCACGCAGTTACAAGGCTCACTCCTAAAGTATGTTATCTAAAACCTGATAATAGCTAGCAGAACAGTTTTACTCCTTTAAATATATCCGGCATAAAATCTTAACACTTAGCTAGATAATTAGATTTCCACACATACATCATTTATATTAATCAAGTGTGGACGATTGTAAGGAGTGTGGGTCCCCATAGCGAATGGCACTATTTCGATAGCTAGTTCCGCACTGGCTGGGTTATCGATTGCTCATGGCTTGATGAGGCATAGAAATCGATCCCCAGAGCACCGAACACGGTGGTCTGAGCGGTAAGCAACCTCACTCCCTTACCCTAACCCAAAGCCTCCCCCGTCCCCCGCAGCCTAACCCTAAGTCATCCCCCGCAGCCTAACCCTTCAATCACCAATATAGCTCCAGAGCAACCAGCACAGGTACCTTTAATCCTCATGTTTTCTGTATGAAATAGCCACTTAATTTGACTCTTAAGAAATGTTTTATTTTTTTTTATATTAATGCAGTCCTGACCATCCTGTGGCTCTCCATTTGCTGTAAGACTACAAGTCCCATCATGCCTTGTCAGCTATTTGCTGTTCCTGTGCAGTTAAAGCATACTTGGGCTTGCATTTCTAGGACAAAATTTTGTTTCAAGAGTGATGTGCGGGTAATTGTGTCTCTTGCACAGTCAGAGACTTAAAAAGCCATTTTTTTTGTGATTACTACTAACGTGGCTGTTTTACATCCTAAAGTGTCATTTCACATGAATTGGTTTGAATAGCATTCACATGGCAATGTTTTTATATACAACACACGTCACCACACTATTTTTGTAAAGGATTAGAAATCTTTAGGATGTAATAGAAAAAAAAAGGGATGTTTGAAAGTGCATATGTCTGACAGAAATGGTAGCCATTTTGTTGGAGACCAAAACATTCTGCGTGTGGGTTCACTTCATGTTAGTGACGTTTAATGAGGTGTTGGGTAATTTATGATTTGAACCGATGTCCACCATTATTTCAGTAGAAACCAGTGACCTCAATATCTGTATGCTCACTAGGATGAGGAACTAGTGACAGTAAGGGGGCAGCCATTTTGTGTGCCAAGCCTGTTCTGTGACATTAAGTCCTAATACCATGTTCCGTCCCCAAAATGGCTGCCCGTATGAAGCATGCCCCTCTTAGAATAATCAGCGATGCTTTCTTAGCTTGGTTTTTCATGTGGCGCATTAAGGGGTTAATTGATTTGCGTATTATGTAATGATCCGGCATTGTTAATAAACGGCATTTGCCATAATCTTGTTAATCCCCAAGGGCATTAAGATCTGCGCAATACCGCTCTGTGTATTTTTGTACTATTTAAAGAACTCTATTTCCAAATGACCTATGCATCCATAACTTTAATATACAGTCACATATTTATATTCTGAGATTTCTAGGATAACTATTTTAACTGCTATGAGATGTTCACTTGTTTTGTTTGTTTTGGAATGTTCAACCTCAATAAAGTTTTTATTTTGCAACATTCTATTGGATGATGCCTTTAAAGATGGAGTTTGTCTTATTTTCTTATATATTTCAGAAATGTTAAGGGTATTGATGCAGATTTAGATCATAAAGAATACAGTCTCTATGAATGAGAACATAATTACTTGCCAGGTTGCCACATTTGATCAAGCATACCTCCCACTCATGCCTCACAGACCCTCCAACATGACCCATTCCACCAGGCACACCATACTCCACTCCTGAGATTCCAACTGTCACTCACCTGGATTTAATGCATTACTTGATGATTGAAATCTTTTTCCTCTTTAGCAAAGGAGGTTACCATAGTAACTGATTATTGAAAGCTCAGGTGCAGAGGATTTCGTACCTAGTGGAATGGGTCAAGTCGGAGAGTCTGGGCTTACAAAAGAGGCAGATCTTTAACCAAAAGGGGCTATGTTTTGACCATAAATGGTCATTTAGCGGGCGGTTTCTGGGTAGATCAATATTTTGTTCCGCTCTGCCATCTGGGAAAGTTGGGCGCTATGGATAACGTGTTATAGGCCATTTACCTCTATTGTACTTGAAAATAATAAATGGCATAGAGCCTTCAGTAACCTATTTATACAGTGAAAATAGCTTCTTTGTAGTAGAATCTAACATTGAAGTTACAAATAATCTATAACAAGCCAAGCGATTGGCTTTAGTTCAGTAAGATGTGTTTGACCATCTTAAATTTTCTCTATTTTTTCCCCCTTTGTTCCTTGTTAGCAGTCTCTGGAAGCTGTTGTGCCCCCGCTTAGGTAAAACCTTTCCTTGAATTGATGTAACGTCTGCAGTAATATTACAGGAGTTTTCCATGTTTAATATCAATCACGTTTGACAGACTGTGCTGGTGGTCAGGACAGATTGATGTGGGTCAGTCCTCCAGCCTCCGTGTCAGGGAAGTGTGCAGCCAGCCCTGTATGCAAGCACATCGGCTGATTGGGATGGGGTCATCGGGTAACACTAGTAAAATGGCGTATTGCACAGTGGTGGGTGAGAGGCCGGGATCAGCAATGCAGTTCATGACTCTTTAGAGAATAATTATATTGCTCTGGATTTTATAATCCTGGTTTCACTTGAAGTTTCTAATCATGCAGATGATCACACACTGGGCCGATCCAGAGCTGAAATACAGCTAATATGTGCAGACAGAATGAGTTTAGGTGACGTTTTGTAACTTAAGCTGTTCAGCTATTTGTGTGCGATAAGCATTAACAGCCAGTATAAAAAAAATCCAATGGATTTACACTCCTGTAATAGAATGTTTTGTGCCGTTGCACAGAACTCTGGATTAGTCCCGTAATCTTTAATCCTGTTTAAAAAGAAACGTTTGCTTGTGATATCACACTAGCAAAATCTCACAAGTGTTACAAGCTATAACAAACAGCTTAGCTCTGATGTCAGAAGGAGCTGGTTCCCACAAGAAGCTTGTTCCTACAACCACCGCCCCCGTGTTACACATTCCCAGCTGCCTTTATTTCTGAAATCCTGGGACGTGTAGTCTTGTTGCACTGGATTATGTATTTCTGGGGACAGGTGACCTCACGTAAAATCAGTGTTTGAAGACGAATCTTGCAGTGTGATCTTGTGCATTGTTTATGGTAATTAATGTGCCCTCAGCTCTAGGTTCCATTTAAATCTCAATGTAGATCTACAGGACAATGCTTATATCATTTCACCGGCTCCAGGGAAGTCGTGGAGAGCGCACACGCTTCCCGATGATTGGACCGAGCTCCCAGGACACGCAGTACCATCCTAATAGGTCGACTCTTTATAAGCAGGCCTGCTGATCCAATCACTGGGCTAGTGTGTTTTTTTTGCCTCCTTTTGTCATCATTCCAACACACCATCGTATACACACTATGCAAATACTGGCCCAATCCGTCTATAGTGTGGACCTGGATTTAGGCACAACTTGGTGTAAACAATAAGGTTTTCCTTTGTGTTTATAATGGTAAAAGTGAACCATTGTTTACAATTGTATTTTTTTTCCTTTGTGCTGGAGTTTTAGATGCGGATTAAACCTTCTCTTTCTGCAAATCATTGAATAGAATCTAATTAGGAAGAAGTACATAATCTATAATTTGTTTTCCAGGGGCTTTGGGCAATATGCAGAATGTATTGATCATGAATATTTCACATTGATTCCCTCTTTCTTGTCACACATATTGTATTGCTTCTGTTAAATAGACCCTTTTGAATAAGTAAAGAGTTATCTTTATCCACAAAGGGAAAGGAATATCCGGTTGTGAATCCTAGAAACCGCTTCACCGTTAAATGTTATCCGACGTTTCTCTCCCATTGGTTTAACGGATTCTTCTGTCTGTTCATAGGGTGTCAGCCAAATGGCTTTCGGGCCAAACTTGAACTCCGAGGACCCCTCCCAGATGACTGAAGGAGCCACTTCCGCTCTTTTCCAACACCCCACAGAGCCCGCAGCATCTTACAGTAACATGGAAGACGTCGATTAGCTGATGCTTTTCACGGACGGACGGCGGGTTTTGGGTCTTGGCGATCGTTGTACATAGCTCATTTGTTTAATATTTTTATGTTTCTGAATTTGTTTTTGTTTTTTTTTAAAGGAAAGATGTTTTTGATTGCTACCCATTTTTTTTTTTTTGTGGGGATCCCTGCATTGTCCCACGCTCTATACAGTATTGTCTGAGGCACTTCTGGGTTCAGTGCAGCCAGCAAAATGCCTTTAATGCCCCCTTTATTGTGTTTAAAGTTTGCTCACTTGCCTCCATGCAGTGCTGATGGCACCATGCTCCTCTAATCTATATGTTCTCACCAAGCCTGCATCTAACCGCATCACGTTACCCACAGATGACCGTCTGCAGCCCCCAACACTGAGTGACATTAGAACTCGCCATCTGTGTTTGAGAACGTTTTAGGCTGGTTTATTACCTGTACATCCGATGACCGAAAGAAAAATGACCCATGTTCTTATTATATTCATCCTGCTCAAAACCTCCATTCAGCTGTACAAATAAGTTATCAAGGAAAAAGTTTTGTTTGTAGAAAGTTTGGACTGCTCGGTGGTGTCTCCATATTCTTTGCTTGGCATAGGTAAACAGAGTTTCGCTCATGGAGTATCATAACAATAAAGAAATATATCCCTTTTCCTAAAAATAATAGAGGTCCTGTCTGTGTCTGCATTTTCAAATCCATTATTTTCTTGCCGTATCTTCATTTTGCTCAATCGCCCTTCCCAGGAAAATGAAAGGTTTTGTGTCCGATTGTGCATGGCTTGTAAAATGTTAATTCAGAAACATCCATACGGGTGTTCGATGAAGCGGTTTCTATTGGGAGGTATTTTAATCACTTTAATTTCCCCATAGCAGGACAGTGAGGGTTAAAGAACCTCTTGTGATTTAGTAAGGTCGGTAATTTGTGTGAGATGGGAACGTTGTGAGGACGTTAATTGGTCAAGTTCGCAAATCGATCTTTGCTTCTTAGAGAACAAAAAAGGTTTCATTTCTATAGTGGAAGTTTGTAGCCGCTGAACTGTGGCCATTTTGGGATATAAAAGCTAATACCAGCCGTTCCTTCGAAAGTTTTCACAAGTTATGTGACGTTCCTTTCGGAACATCGCAGGCCTATATTTCCAATGCCATACGCTGATCCCAATAATCCAACCGAAACGGGGCTGACCTTATCTGTGTGGCACAAGCAAGGCTATTATCAGCCCAAAGTGTTTTTGGAAACCTTTCTTCAGTAATGCTGAATTACCGATGAAGCGAAGCATATTGTGCCTCCTTTATGCCTCTGGTTCTAAGCAGATAAGTTCAAAGAATTAAAATGTAGAAAAGTGTTTCAATTAAATGAAATTTTTTTTTTTCCTCTACCCTTTTCTGTTCTAGGAACCATGGAACAGATCTATACAGGTAAAATAACAGAATGATGGCTCAAGGTCGTCTCTTTGCTAAAATGCTGTTTTATTATGTTGAAGACTTTGAAATATTTGCTCTGATTTAGTCAATATCCATCAATCTCTCCACACAGCTCTTTAGCAGCGCTGTTATCCTAAAAGCGATTGTAAAACGATAAATGATTTATTCAATGTTTTATTCCAAACACAAGATAAACGTTAGGAATGACATTAACTTGCATTATAAAGGTTGTCTACCTCCTATAACGCCCTTTGAAACCTGGTTTTCTTTATTCCACCCTAAATGATTCTTTCAAAGTTCCATTTTGATACGTATAAGACATTAACCGCTTGGCAGAATGCGTCTGAGGGCTGCTTTGTAATACACATCGCAGAGGCGGCCATTTTGTAAACCTGGTCATTACAACAGAAGCTGTCATTCGTTGGACACCGTTGATATCACTGAAGCACAAATTATGAGACGCACACAGACAACAGTCGCTTGACTGGAATATATGTTTACATACAGTAGCTGAGGTTTCTAAGCACTTAACAGGCTGCATTCTCACGACCTTTGCTTTAGATCACAAAATGGCCGCCTCCAGTTTGTGCAGGTGATCTGTACACTAGGTAAATGCCATTCTAAAATGGACGCTGTTGTATAGAACCATCTTGTGCTGAATCTAAATCACTAATAGATTTTTATCATTGTAGCTCGCCAGTTTTATATTATCCTTACAAGAAAACAAATGTAATGGGTGTCTATTGATTGATGGCTAAACCTAGTTTGCAGCATGAGAGAGGGTTCAGGTGCTTATTCTGGGATCCATGTTATCTATCGGTATTTTGCCCTTATTTAGCCACTGTAAATAAAGCATATATGTACATAGGATACCGGTCAGGACAGTCACATATTCTTCTTTCCTCACTGCTCTCCCATCCAATGTAAAGTTCTTCTTTTCATTTTCTCTTGTGTCTGCATTGAATAATGGCGCTCCATGATGTGACGCCTTTTATTTTCTGTCTGTGTAATTATTTATCTGTAATTAATAAATCTGCACTTGGCTTGTGTTCAAATATCACTGTTGCAGAAGAGTGGATTTAATAAATACTGGTATACACACACACAAAGGGGGAGATGGAGGGCGATGCTCAGAGGGAGAGAGAGACGGAGAGCGATGCTCAGAGAGAGAGACGGAGAGCGGACGCTCGGAGAGAGAGCGATGCTCAGAGAGAGAGAGACAGAGAGCGATGCTCAGAGAGAGAGAGAGAGACGCTCAGAGAGAGAGAGAGAGAGACGGAGAGCGATGCTCAGAGGGAGAGAGAGAGAGCGATGCTCAGAGAGAGACAGAGAGCGATGCTCAGAGGGGGAGAGAGAGACAGAGCGATGCTCAGAGAGAGAGAGAGACAGAGAGCGATGCTCAGAGAGAGAGAGAGACAGAGAGCGATGCTCAGAGAGAGAGAGAGAGACAGAGAGCGACGCTCAGAGAGAGAGAGAGAGACGGAGAGCGACGCTCAGAGGGAGAGAGCGCGACGCTCAGAGGGAGGGAGAGAGACGGAGAGCGACGCTCAGAGGGAGAGAGAGAGACGGAGAGCGACGCTCAGAGGGAGGGAGAGAGACGGAGAGCGACGCTCAGAGGGAGAGAGAGAGAGAGACGGAGAGAGACGCTCAGAGGGAGAGAGAGACGGCGAGCGACGCTCCCAAGGAAGGTTTGATCTATATTTGCATACAGCAACATTCCTGATTGTAGTCACTTACTGCGCTATATTTCATTGGATTTCTTTTACAGATATGTTTTTTCTGTTTAAATGTCATTAAAATCACTGAGCGAGGCAGAAAAAGCAGAGAAGTTTTACCTTCAAATAATAATTTATAGTTTATGCATGAAACGCGTGAAGTGGTGTAATCAGCGCATGGTTCAGCATAAAGCTTTGCAGGATGAGAAGTAATTGTGCAAAACGAGTTGTCATTTAGAGGGGATTTTGCTACATTGGAGACGCGGAATAAGAACGCCGTATATCTGTAACAGACCGCTCCACTGTCCGAGATTTGCCCTGTTGGACAGAACTAAGAGATCCATTGCAGAACATCTGACACACGCGCCAATGACGTACATCTGAATCTGACCGCGCTTCCCCCCATATTAACCTCTCCTGCAGCCAAAAAACAATACCATTTTAATTGCACCAATGGCCCTTTGCGTTTGTGGGTCTCCGCTGCGATAGGACCGCTGGACCTCCCAGCTTGTTCCGAACTGACTGGGAAAATGAACACGGTGCTCCGCCTGGTAAGTGTTCCCAACCCTTTCCCTATCCCTTACCCTTCCTTCCCTCCAGCCTCATCTTAACCCTAACCCTCCCTTCCCCTAAGCCTAAAAGTCCAAAGAGAGGTTCTCCCTGCTCTCCGTTGATCCGACATGCGGCGATTCCAAAAATGAATGGGTGAATATTCTGATCACATACTCACCCATTCATAAAAAAAACAAACATGGCTGCCATTCAAAATAGAGACGACCGAAAAGGAACTTTTGTCTCTGTACTTTGCAATGACAACCATTGGTGCCGGGACCCCCACCGCCCTTGGGTACACCCTTCATGCACCTCAGATACCCAGTTATAAAGGCAACGAGTACATGTCTCATGCTTAGATGCCTAGATTTTATACCTCTGACATGGGGCCTGATCCAGATCGACGTTAAGACGCCAGCCAGCAGCGTAAGATCGGCTTAAAAGCCGATCTGCGCATGCGCCGGGCAGATGCAATCTAAATCTATGATTCAGGGATCCCTGAATCGGGCGTCCGTAACTACAATGACGAATGGGTGTGCTGCACCGTAACTACGTTGTACTTACAGAAGGTAGGCGGGGAGGGAGGGAAATTAGGCAGGGAGGGATGGGTTAGGGCACTTACGACCCTGTGGCTGGCGTAATTACCCACTGTTACGCCGGCTGAAGTTAAGGTAGCCTTCAGCCGGCNNNGGCGATTTAGGTGGGGGGGGGGGGGGTATTTAAAGTGTACAGTATGGGCGTGCTAAGCTGCGTACGTTCGCGTAGTCTGTACGCCCGTTAGCGGACGTATTCTGTTACGTATGGAAAAGTTAAGGTAGGGTTTGGGTAGCGTATTTTCACAAAATACGTCCGTGCAGGGGGTGTGTTAAGGGTAGCGTAGCGATTTTACATACGCGAAAATTCGCTACGCTAACAAACGTACTGCAAACGTTGTTCAGGATCTACCCCATTATGTTTAAAAAATATAAAGTGTGTATTATGGTATGAAGAGGTGAAAAGCCTCGGCCCAGATATTTGGAGCAAGTGGATTTTAGCCTGCGATCCTTTGTAAGAAGCTTAAAGTTTATTCAGCCCCTACTTCATCCTGGAGACGAGCCAAGCGCAGCGGAGTAGACATGGGACGTGAATTCCTTTAGAGGGTGTAATATGCTGCGGCGACGTTCAGAGCACCGACGATTAACACGCCAACACTGAAGTCTTGACGGGGTTAACGGATCGCCATTCTTCCACAGGAAAGAGCGGTCAGGAGCAATTTTATGACAATTCATACTGTGACGATTTGGCAATGCTGCAGAAGACTTTGGCATCTGATGTCCTTTTGTCAAATGTTATTGTCGACCTGAGCAAAACCGCGTTCAACTGCAAGGGAAAACGCATTTATACCGTGAAAGCAGAATTAGGATTGAGAGGTGAACTTTCCTAGCTCAACCCTAATTGATAGATAGATATAGCATTGATAAAGGAAGGATGGCTGCAGAGAGTGAGGGTCACTACTTGGCATACCCTTGTCTGTAGTTCCATGATCCTTTGAGGCTTGGCGTTAGGACAAGCGAAGCGGACTGGCTGGGAGCACCAGAGAATGTTAGGACTTAGGGTTAGGGGTAGGATTATTTTCATGGGCTTTAGTCATTCCTTAAAAATCTGTTAATGGCTGTTAAAGGCGGTGTTTTCTATCATCCCCAGCTGGGCCTGTGCACACCTGAATTACAGGCAATGGTATACGGCGGGTGGACAGTGAATTCGTCATTTCGGTAAGAGATTCATTGAGAGCATGACGCGTCCAGTAAAAAGCGTTATCAAAGCCAACGGCGGATCAACTGAAAACTTGCAGAGGATTATGCTGACCTAACGCATGCAGAAATTGTTATATAACACAAAAAAATATAGAGTCCGCCTCCAAAAAGCGATATAGTCTCGATGGGTTTAAGCAACATCTCCACGCTTAGGAATGGTTACTAAGAACCATATTCACAATTAAGAGTGAGACCGGTGCGGACAGATCCGCATCTAACTCACCCGTCCTGCTCCTCGACCTGTCCGCGTTTTTAGGAACCATATGTTTTCCTTTAGTAACCGTGCACATTTCCTTCTTGAGAAGGTAAATACGCACGGAGAAAACCTTCTCCCCCTTCCCACTTCTATCTAAAACCTCCCCTAGGTGGCAGAACGCCGCCTCCTGCCTAATCTACTCCGTGCGCTCTTTAAAGACCGCATGGAGTCGATCTACGCACCTAAGTGGTACGTAGATTGTGTAAACGGCCTACTACACATGCGTAGTCGATCATTACGGAAAAGATCGTACTTAAGAAGCAGCTGCTTAAGTGTGAATACAGTCTTAATAGACGAGATTTTGTGTTCCAAATGGATTGGATAGAGACGTGCCGCTAAAAAGAACATGCGGTTAAAATTTTGACACCTACTTACCATAGACATGACCTGATCATACACCTATACATACTATGGTAAAAGTGTCTCAAATATTGTTACTGCAATGTCTATCTTTTTGGAATATCTAATAAATAGAATAAGTTTATATAAAGTATTGCTGTTATTTTATCAAAATTTTTCAAGAAACTAAAATGTTCCGAAGTCATTGTCCAAGCGCTTTGTGTATATAATATAGTTTTTCGTTTTTCTGCTTCTATTATTAGACACATTTTTATGGTTTTTGCTAAGATGATTGAGTTTAGTTCCTATTCTAGGTCCCTTGGCCTTCCGTAGTAATGACAACTCTCTCTGGGGCTATTTAATTGACTTAATATCCTCAGTGATGTTTGTACACACAGGAGACCGAAGCATATGGCGCTGTTGCTCACCCCGTTGTGGGTCCGAGACGGGCCATTGACAGCTGTGTTTGTGATCTTGGAGAGTGGGGGGGATGGGAGGTGAGATGAAGGATTATGTCTGCAATCAGCAATATGGCAACCGCTTGATTCGACTGAAAGCCATTTTGCGCAGCCGCTCAATATTTTTCACCTACTGATATCCCCAGCCATTGGATTGAATTTTTTTTTAATTAACCTTGATATAAATTTTTTCCAGGGCGGCATCTTATATCTACTTGGCATTGATACTGAATGTCGCTTCTTGTGTTCTCCGGTAATATGGACGGCTGACATTTTAGGTCTGCCATAGGTGGGAGTGTGGGTTCCAAGTGCAGCTTCTTGACCCAATACATTGTAATGTGTGCTGGAAATGGAAGCTATGAATAGTGTGAGCTCTGTAACTGCAATATAAAGGCACGAAAACTAAATCAAAGAATGAATTTTGAAAAGGAAAAAAAAATTACTATATAAAAATAGTTTTCTATGGTTTTGAATTATGAAATTCTAACAAGTCCAAATGTGGTCGTGGACTCGGATAGCTTACGAGTCTCTTACGATTCACATACTCACCCATTCACTTTCGGAAGCGCTGGTGCCAGGGACTTACGGTTAGGCTGCGTAGGGGGGGACTGCGTAGGTTTAGGCTGTGGGGGGTGGACTTAGGGTTTGGGTTGGGGAAAACTCACCTGTCGGAGCACAATGTTTGGTTCTCTGGGGATCGATTGTTATGCCTTATCGAGTTCGGAACTGGCTGGGAGCGAACGGCCCTTTAGAAAGAAGGGGCCCTCATTCAGACATGATCTGTTGCTGGTGCAAATGTTTTGATGTAAATCGTCCTTTTTTAAGTCTCTGTTTAGCTCTGGATTGGGCTCTCGCTTTGGTCTGTACCTTACTATACAGTGACTACATCCCTCCCCCTTCCCTTCCGCAACACGTCCTTCACAATGCAAGCGGCTGCAGCACGAGTTGCGTTCGGGTCTGAATGGGGCACGATTGCGTGTGATTGGTTCCAGAGTTGCGGAGATACGCTGCGGACGCTGGAGTATGCTCATTTTTGGATCGGCAGCAGTGAGCGGGGAGCACCCATGCCGTAACCAGACTATTGGACCGCTTCTTTCATCACGAGTAGTGACCCCAGCGATCGGGGCAGGTGCCTAAAATGGTCAGAATTGCAGATTTGGACACAGTGTAAACACGTAAATATAAACATAACACTGTAACCCCCTTTAATCCTGCGTTCACAAGGTAGTGGACGACTGACGATGTTGCACATTTGTGTGAACTTGTTTACTGGGCAGATGGACGCAAAACTCTATCAAATAAAGCAAAATTGTGAACATGGGGGTCCAAAAGGTAAGTAATTATTCTATCCCCAACCCACTACCTAACCCTAACCCTAAATCTTCCCCTTCCCCCCCTTCCCCGCAGCTTAAGCCTGAGTCTCCCCTTCGTTTCATAACCCTGAGTCTCCGGTCAGGGTTACTCACCTTTCCGGTGGTCCGGCATCGGCGCTTCTGAAAATGCGAATCACATACTCTCCAATTCATTAAAAAAATACCTAAACCAGCTGTCATTCGAAATAGAGAAAAGCAACTTTTTGCTGTCGGTGCAGGGGACTCGCAACAGACCAAACCATGTTGCACTGCACGGGGTAAATTTAATATGTGCAGAAAGCTTAAGATTAGAGTTAATTTAACTAAATTGCAGAGTATGTGTGTATATATGTATATCATTTATTTTTCTTTATTCTATATGCACAGCCGGTGTTTCCTTGCATGCCTTAATAAAGAAATTAGGAGTCTGCAGGGCTGGTGTTTGGGCAAGGATCACCCAGACCGGTGTTGCTCTAGTGGGGTTTGCCGGAACTGCAGCGTTTCTTGAGGTTGCAGCGGGTTCCGTGGCCTCCTGTTGTCTAGTGGCTAGTCTGTGACCTCGCCGCCTTATTACTTATTGACATAAACAGGGGAGTAACTACAGGGAGTGCAAAGGATGCGGCTGCTACAGGGTCCGGAGGAGGAGGGGGGGCGCCCTGGCAGATGCTGCCCCTCCCCCTGCTCCAGAGGCTGACAGCTTAAAACGGCGCTAGGCCCTGTATGAGCGTATGTATGTATAGCGCTGGAGCACTCCGCATGCCAATTCTATCAGGCAGTGGTCCGGCCTCTCGTCTTGCCCGTCCAGACTTGGGCCCCGTCACCTTCCTTCCCTGGACAAACGGTATTTAGATCATATACGTTACCTAACACTGTGTCAGCCGATATTTTAATGCCTTTATACAACCATAAATGGCGACTGCGCATGCGTCCTTGGGGGGCTGGCAGCACGGAGCTGGATCCACAGTATCCAGGCTTCCGGGCTGGGGACAGGGCGCCGTGCATACAACACGTAGCCATTAAGTAAATCATACGATAAGGACTTGGTTAAACAACTGTGTAAATGTTAAGGTCAGGTCCTGCTGTCAGAAGTCCCGTGTGTGTGTTTGGTGTGGGGGGGAGTGGTCTCTCCTCGCACGCACTGGACTTAGCATCGTGCAAAGATTCGCTATCAGACCTTCGCTGCTGATGTGGTCGCAGCTCTGACTGCGGCGCAGATGACTTCTAAATCCTGCCTAACAAAACGCCCAAAACTGATGGTTTCATTTTTTATTCATTTTTTTTACACTTGAACATTGCACGTAACCAGCGTGCACTCGCCAGACGCGCCACCAGAAAGCCGTCTTCCATCCTTTGGTCGTACGATTTGCTAGATCTTGATTGCATGCAAAACATCATCGCACAAATTTTTGACCTCTGCCATGGTACATAAAAAATGGCAAAGACGCTATAGTAACGCACAATGCGCATAACTCCGCGTGAGACCCGGTATTTTTTGCGGCCTATTTCCTGTTTAATTTTCACCTGCTCCGAGCTAGCATCCAGCCTCTGTCGCTTGTCATAGCTGTAGTGGATGAGGAGAGCGATGTGGAATCAAGGTCGTTCAGAGATTGCAATTCCCTGGAGATGTGCTGAGGACTGAAGGACGCATGACATCACTGCACCCCCAGGGCCGAAACGGAGAGCGGTCTTCCCTTCTGGCAAGCAAAGGGTAAATGGACAGACACTAGAGCCTTGCAGGGAGACGCTGGGCAGGTGTAAGTGCTTCTATTGATGCTCTTAGATCCGTAGAAGCCTTTGACCAATCACAGACGCCCGGGAGGGGGCGAGAGAGGGAGAGAGGGTGGGAATTTTTTTCTTTCCTCCTTTCCTATTTCCATTCTTTATTTGGAGACGGAGGATTCAGTGCTTGTGAGCCGCCGACTGTGATGGAGTTCTCTCGCACACAAAGCCTCCTTTTCCATCTCTGAACCAGCCCTTCCCGGCAACTGGCCGCTCGCTGACGCTTCTTTCCCACATTCCGAAACCTCATCAATGCGGTTCTTCAGACTCACCTTCAAGTGCTTTGTGGATTGTTTCTGAACCCCCTCCTTAGCCCCCCTTGGTTCTCTCTGCCTTTTCTTTTTATTTTAAATTATTATTATTTTTTTAACAAAAAGACGGACTAAACAAATATATTTTTTATTTGCTACGAAAATAGAGAAATATATATATACGGTATATAGCGATATATACATACATATATATTTACATAAACCTCTGCAAAAAAAATATAAAAAATGCGAAGTTTAACAACACCGCCAAAAGAGAAGAGTGCAGGTATGTGACCGCCAATAAAATCTGTGTTTCCGTGTATGTGCGATACTTGCAATGTGGCATAGTGTAAGTGTTTAATGCAGGCTCGTGTCTGTGTACGTAGGATAGAATGTGGCCGCTGGTCAGGTCTTGGTTTGAGAAACGCAGGACTGTCATTGTACGCGACTGAATGTTTTACCTCTTTCCGCTTGTATTTAGCCTTAGATGGGGGGTGGCAATGAACAGTCAGGTTTATTAATGACGTAGAGATATGGTTGCATGCCCCCCCCCCCATCCTGCACTATGCCGGGGTTGGCACGGCGATGCCGCTGTTGGGTGACGGCTCTGCAGATGTGTAATAACTACACTGACGTCTGTGTGCGGGGAGAGCCTCATTCACCGTGCGACACGAGGATGACGACGTGCTTACGTTTTGCAGCACGTCACCCTTTTATGGCAGGGGGTAGCGGTCAAGTCTCCGCCTCCTGCGTCAACCTCTGCTGCTGTACTTGCTGTGTTTTGTGTGTCATTTGTGGCTTTGTGAGTGTCCGGCGTTACGGAGCTTTGTGGCACCTGACAAATAAATGCTGATTGCGATGATTAAGGCTCGGACCACGTCTCTCGTTCCTCCCTGGCGAGCGTTGACTTTCTCGCTGTCAGTAGTCATGACAATCAATGGAGCACAATAGAGATCCCATCCCCCACCTCA
Organism: Limnodynastes dumerilii; assembly: GCA_011038615.1. Classification (NCBI taxonomy): domain Eukaryota; kingdom Metazoa; phylum Chordata; class Amphibia; order Anura; family Limnodynastidae; genus Limnodynastes; species Limnodynastes dumerilii. The sequence goes on from WWET01002109.1 coordinate 239,349, forward strand.
TTGCATCCCCCGTCTTCCTTTTGCTTTATATGACATGATCCGTGTTCCTAGACAATGTGAAATGTTCATGTATTGTACATGAGATAGATAGATAGATAGATAGATAGAGAGAGAGAGATATGAGATAGATAGAGAGATATGAGATAGATAGAGAGATATGAGATAGATAGATAGATAGATAGATAGATAGATAGATAGATAGATAGATAGATAGATAGAT
>WWET01002109.1:248828-259419 GCA_011038615.1 Limnodynastes dumerilii
GGGGGAACTGACCGCTGTTCTGTTCTCGCAGCCCCCCCCCCATCCCGGCAGCTCCTGCTCATGTGCCGCTCTGTTCATTTGTGAATAGAACCAGGTCCTCGGACCTGTCATTCTGGCGGTTTTGGAACATATAATCCACCATCGCAGCAGCACTTTACCTGCTCAGCCACTACAGGGGTTCAGCTAAGCCGCATCGGCTTGTGTGTTCAGGAGCCATCGCTCAGCTGATTCCCTGCAGTGGAGTGTACTAGTACCGCTTAACCAATGAGCAGGGTGGCCGGGGTAGGGGAAGTGGCGAGCCGAAGCTTTGCCCAGGGTGTTCAGAGACCTTGCTCCGTGACAGTAATTACCCCACCATTACCCTATGAATAAGAGGTAACGATTATAATAATCTGATGCCCTGACAGGTCTGCGTCTCCCGCGATCCGGTGACCGGACTGGATGACACACGACGGTATTAGAAGATTATACAAATCAGATGACTATGAGGCCGTCACAGCCCAGGGCCCCTAAATCCATAGAACAACCAGAGACACTTTACCTAAGAGACAAGCGCCGGCGCTATAAAGACTTCTTCCAGAATATCTCATCATAATAACGACTTCTACTAATGTACTGACTACCGGAGCTCTGCAAAGTGCTTTGTCCTTGAGATCATTTCTATTATTCATCATCCTCTGAAACATCTCAATGACTTTTAGGTCTCGGCGTAGCACAGTCTATGAAAGGACGCGATCAATCAATTCACATAATGATTCAGCGGATTATTGGGTTTATTAAGAACTCTTTCTAGACATGGGGTGACCACCGGGGCACACGACGGAATAAAGGGCTGTATTCAGACCACCAGACGTATTGCAGATACACCTGGTGTTTACCGGAATCGTGTGCTGCGCATGCGTAGTCATTTTTTTTACGTAATCTACGTATCTTTTTGGTAAACACCGGGCGTCTATGCAATACGTCTGTGGTCTGAATATGGCCCATAATTCCACGTTCACGATATGACATCTGCTTGAGGTAGTCGCTACCCCTGGAGGTCATGGAGACATCCTTCAAATACGCCCCTCGCAGGGTGATACATACAGACATGGGGCAGTATTCACACCTAACAAGCTTCTGCTTCTTGGGTGCGTAGATTTACGAAACGACCTAATGCGCGTGCACAGCAGATCATTTACACAATCTACGTACCAGTTTTTTACGTAGATTGCCTCCGTGCGGTGTAACGTTTAACGTAGGGTTCTGTACTCGTAAGTTCTGATGGGAGAATATTACCCTCGCGTGCAAATCCATTCCGTACGAATTTGTAATTATATCTGTATCCGGTCCATGTTTCCCAGCTAAGGAACATAACCCAACAGGAGAACCCAAGTATCACGCTGACCCTCCAACATGAGCCATTCCATTAGATAAACAATACTCCGCTACTGAGCTTCCAACTGGCAGTTACTATGGTAACCATCTTTAGTGAAGAGAAATGTTTTTTTTGTGAAGGAGGGGCGGAGCTAAGACAATGTGATTCCCATGTGAAGGTCTGTGCAGGAGGGATGGCCACTGTCCCACGAGTCCGGGGGTTCCACGTGTAATATATGTCTCCCAAAATTCAGGAAGAGTTTGCAAAAATCCATACACTTCAGTGATATCTTATAGAAAATGGAGAATATATGTTGGTACTTGCAGTGATTATGCGAGGGTAGATCTCCGATAAGGGGAAGCATCACCCTGAAATATCCTTTACCGGATTTTGTGACAGGGGGTATTTAAGAGTCTGTTGCTCTGTGCAAAAGGGGCAAAAAGTGCATCTTAAAGCAAAAACATTTAGAACCCTGAAAGATAAGCCCCACCCATGTTCCACGCAAACTCCACCCCGTTCTGTCCACCAATGTCCATATATGGTCAAAACCTACCCTGTGGGCCCGCCTATCTCCGGCCTGGGACAAAAGTCCTGGCAGTCTCCCCGTCATAGCGGCCCTGCTCTGGCCAGCACAATACATGTCCTCCAGTCGCCTGTGTGACGGGTCTGTCACCGCTGCAGTGGTCAATGAGAAACAATCTGTTAAAATGAGAATAAATAAGAATAAACGAGAATAAATGAGAATAAATGAGAATAAACGAGAATAAAGGGCGAGTTCTATCTCCAGAGCTGTGTTTATCCTGAGACTGTGAAGGAAGGAGTCCAAGATAAGGCTGTTGTTGCCGAGAAGCGAGTCGTATGTTACTATTTACTGCTCCTTAATTAAAATCTGGCTTTTGTCCTCCAAATCCTTCCAACATTGCTGCTAAAATTAAAAATAAAAAGAGATTGCATTGTATTGTAGCTTTAAAGGGACTTTCTTTCCAGTTTATCAGCACACACGGGGCCTGCTCCAGGCTTGAACTCAAAAACAATCGCATTCCGCGTTCCGTGAATCCTTGCACAAATAATGAGAGGCCAGAAAGGATTGAGAGCGCTAAAAGATGAAGACAACAGTTGTGTTTCTGCTCTCTCTCCTTAAATAAGCCGATCCATTCCCCCCCGACACGGGCCGTCTCCTACCTATTACTTGCGTGGCCGCGTCATCTTCTGAGGGATGCGTCCTCGTCCTTTGCAAATAGTTTGTTGCAGACTTGTCAATAAAAGACGTGGCTGCGTTATTTAGCCACTGGGGGGCTCGCAACCCCCGGGCTGAACGTTCCAGCTTGTCCCTGCCCTAAGATGCGTTGGTCCCTTGGGGCCAAATTTACTTAGCTGCGGGTTTGGAAAAGTGGAGATGTTGCCCATAGCAACCAATCAGATTCTAGCTCTCACTTTCCTATTCCATACTAGAGAATGTCAGCTGGAATCTGATTGGTTGCTATGAACAACGTCTCCACTTTTCCAAACCCGCAGCTTAGTAAATCTGGCCTTTGGTGTATTTTAGAAGGACGGATATCGTCTGTCTTTGCGCTTTGTTCACACTTCTGAAAATGGACCCTTTTCCGACAAGGAGGCCTGGTTTGCGCTCATAAGTGATGTTGTGATCTGGTTCACAATTGCGCAACACGCCGACATAGTTGTGTCTCTTCAAGGACAAAATGCATGAGCTGAAGTGAAGATAGCGCCGGGGTGATCTTTACCCTCCCGTCTCCCTTCCCCTTCGCTGACTCGAATCATTATTTGTGCCTGGTTTCCAGCGTCTGAACGTCGCTCATGATGGCTGAGCACATCTCCAGCGGCTATGAAAAATACATTTGAATATTTTCCTAGCAAATAATGAAATAATTGATTATAATATGCTTCAGTCTGTTAAAAAGCTGCTGTTTACGGATAAAACTCCGCATCGTTGAAATCACCTGCAGTACAATGTAATTTCCTGTGCAAACAATTAAATTGATCATCCATTATAAAGCGGAATAAGAACAGATGGGGGACGCAGAGAAAGGATTCAGCCTCCGCTGGTAATATCACATCCTGTCTGGGTCTATAAGCAAGAGGGAATAATATGTGTATTATATGAAATGTAAGCAGGGTTGCCTACTTTTGCAAATTAATATCAGGGAGATTGTGATAATACTATAAAGAGGCTGCACCAAAGAGGAGAGTCCAAAGAGGTGTGTCTTGTACCTTTAAAGGGGTGTGTCCTGTACCACCAAAGGGGTGTGTCCTGTACCACCAAAGAGGCGTGCCTTGTACCACCAAAGAGGTGTGTCCTGTACTCCAAAGGGGAATGTCCTGTACTACCTGTACTACTACTAGAGGTGTGAATAGCTCCAACCATGGGTGTGTCTAGTGCTGCCAGAAAATCAGGCCCGGCAACTGGGAACAGCTGTCACAGGCCCCAAGGTTCAGAGGGACCCCTGCAATTCACTATAGAGGAGGGATGGGGGCCCCCAAAAACAAGAGGTCCCAAGATTTCTGTTGCCAGGCCTGCAGGAAACCTATTGCTCAATAAAAATGGCAGAAACCAAACTGTTTTCATTATTGAAACCATTTTGTCTTAGATAACTGCCAGTCTTTGATTACATCTTAGGCTCCTGTCCTTCTGTTACTCTACACCTGTAAAATGAATATACAAAGAAACCAATGCCTAATTACATGCCACCCTTCCCAAGGCCAGTAAAAATATTACATATACCTAGAAATTGCTTATTTTTTTGTTAATGTTAAATTTATACCTAGTGCTGTACACAGTGGGTGGCACCACATTATTTAGAATGCAGCCTATCCAGTCACTAGGAGCCAGTGACATCACTGAGAATTCAGCCTATCCAGTCACTAGGAGCCAGTGACATCACTGAGAATGCAGCCTATCCAGTCACTAGAAACCAGTGAAATTGTTGAGAATGCAGCCTATCCCATCACTAGGAACCAGTGACATCACTGAAAATGCAGCCCCGCGTACCCCTAGGAGCCAGTGACATCACTGAGAATGCAGCCTATCCCATCACCAGGAGCCAGTGACATCACCGAGAATGCAGCCTATCCCATCACTAGGAGCCAGTGACATCACTGAGAATGCAGCCTATCCAGTCACTAGGAGCCAGTGACGTCACTGAAATTTGACTCCTCAATACTCTTAGATGTGTAACTGCTTCCTCCTTAGCATCTCCCATGTTAGTATTACTCTGCGTGTCATGTGGTGGCTTCTAGTTCTGTCATTGCGGATTCAGCTCAATATTTCAAGTCATTTCATTAGAGTCAATGTCACAGAGGTACAAAATGTCAGGGAAGAGAATGGATGCCTCTATCTGGAAATGAAATAGGACTCGCAGGTGTGGGGGAGGGGGATCTGACCCTGTGGCTGACGTGGGATATTGATCAGATCCATTCTGCAGCCTGTCCAAGACATAATGGTTTTGAGATCTATACTGAGCTGACCGCCCCATGAACCCAGCCAGCAGCTCACGCTCGCCCTGCTACATATACAGCACGGTATGTCTGCTTCATTATGCACATGTTGCGCTGTGGATACCGTGTGGCGTCTTATAAATAAGCAGTTATCATAGATTGTTGCATGTCCAGAATTACCTGGGGTAGTCGCAGGGAGCAGCACAGAGGACTTCAGGAGATGACAAAGTCCATCTTGTGGGGACAATAACTTTTATTCTCTTATTGTCACTTAATTCCAAGGTGGTTTCTGTAAGGGGCGGTGTCACACGAAGGAAAATAAGGCAGCAGGAAGCCGTAGACTTAGATCATAGACATAGAGCCGTAATGTAAAAATACTGGAGATGTTGCCCATAGCAACCGTTCTCTGTATATCTTTTATCTGGGACATTCTGGAAAATGAAACCTTAAATCTGATGTTGCAGTCACTAGGATGCGCTCTGTATCGTGTAGTGGTAACAAATATACTCTCTGTATTAGGTGGTGGCCACTAGGATGCTCTTTGTTTTGGGTGATGGTCGCTAGCATGCTCTTTGTTTTGGGTGATGGTCGCTAGGATGCTCTTTGTTTTGGGTAATGGTCACTAGGATGCTGTCTGTGTTGGGTGAAGTTTACTAGGATGCTGTCTGCATTGGGTGATGGTCACTAGGATGCTGTCTGTGTTGGGTGGGGATCACTAGGATGCTGTCTGTGTTGGGTGGGGATCACTAGAATGCTGTCTGTGTTGGGTGTTGGCCACTAGGATGCTGTCTATATTGGGTGATGGTCATTGGAATGCTGTGTGTAATGGGTGATGACCACTAAGATGCTCTCTGTTTTGGGTGGTGATCACTAGGATGGTCTCTGTTTTGGGTGATGGTAACAAGGATGCTCTCTGTATTGAGTGGTGGCCACTGGGATGCTTTCTGTGTTGGGTAGCAGTCACTAGGATGCTCTCTGTTTTGGGTGATGGTAACAAGGATTCTCTCTGTATTGGGTGATGGTAATGAGGATACTCTCTGTATTGGGTGACGGTCACTAGGATGCTGTCTGTGTTGGGTGTTGGTCACTAGGATGCTGTTTGTATTGGGTGACAGTCACTAGGATTGCATTGTATAGAGGTCACTTTAATTCTCTATTGCATTGTGAAACACTAGTCAGATGTATGTGATTGTAGATCTTTTAAAATACACTTTTCTTCTATTTCATTGACTATACATAACGTCACTGCTATTATACATCCACCTTTCTCTCATTAAGGTTCTGCATTCTGTACTTATCTTGTTGACTATGTTTTTCCAAGCTCTTCATCCGCCATCGAGGCACTTACTATTATAAAGCACCCATTTCCCAGACAGACCCTGTTCATTTCACCTAATTTGAGAGCTAATTATTAACGAATCAGGTATGTAATTAGAGGAAGTAATTTCTGTGTCGTACAAAGGAATCTAATTGTCATCGCAGCCTCCAACATACAGTGATTATAGGGATGATGTATGAGTCAGCTGATTGGCTGGCGCCTCATGGTGATGGGCTGGACCCAGAATGAAGTACGCACGGCGCTCCAACAGTGCGTAATCCAGAATCTTTCCTAGAGTGTTCCGATGCGGATCCGCCACGTGCACGCATGCGCAGAACACTCACACGGAACACTTACGTATTCGGAATGCGTGATCTGTATGTGTATAGCTGATGCTATTGCGGGTCAAATAATTATTGTGTGATTGGTCATGCGATACATATACTTAGAGCCTATATAGTTGTGCTGCGCTGTGGAATGTGTTGGCGCTATTGATAATAATAAATAAATAAAATAAAGATGGCGAATATCTGAAGCTAAGACTTTTTTTTGTTTTATTTTGCTACAGAGAAAGATGGGGGCCCCAGGGTCCCGGAAATGGAAGGATCCGAGACAGCAGGAGGGGGGGAAACAGTCCCTGAAGAGAAGGCTGTCACCGCTCCTCTCGTTCTGCCCGCCATGGGCCCGGTGAAAATACCCATCCCCGAGAGGGAGACCTGGACCCGGCAGATGGATTTCATCATGTCCTGCGTGGGTTTTGCGGTCGGATTGGGGAACGTCTGGAGGTTTCCGTACTTGTGCTACAAGAATGGGGGAGGTAAGTACTGCGCCCTGCGGGGAGGTCAGCTGACTTCAGTGAGGATTCTCAAACCCCGCCCACACCGCTTAGTGATGCTCAGCGGACCGGAGCCAGTGTTAAAAAAAAATAAGAGTAAAACGGGTGGAACGTTACAACTGGCCAAAACCATAATGAATTGCAGGGGAGGCGAATCCCATCTGTTGTATATTTTAGAATCTGAGAATTTATGTTCTGAAAAACGGGTCCACTTTCTTGCTGGGATCATTGCAACGAGCTCCAAAATAGTAGATTTCTTTTCTGGATCCCCCTTCCTCCGGGAACGCAGCAGGTTTTAGAACTCATAAAAATGCTCTAAATAGATAGGAAAGCTTTGGGGACGATAGATTTTAATGGCTGCTTGCACATTTTATAAACTCGTGAGCTGATGATAACATGATTTGGAAACAGAGAGCTGTATCCAGACGTTCAACAGACACCTGAATAAAGGTTTCAGAGGGTTTAATGCCAAAAAATGCAAAATCATCTAATGGAGACTCAAACACCCAAAATCTTATTATAGCATGAACGGCAGAACATGAGAAACTACTGAGAAGAAAAGGGGTCTAGGAGTCACTGTCATGTGATATAAAGGCAGACAAGCAATGTAACAAAGCAATGCTGCAAAGCAATGTGACAAAGCAATGTAACAATGCAATGCAACAAAGCAATGTAACACAGCAATGCTAAAAAGCAATGCAGCAAAGCAATGTAACAATGCAATACAACAAAGCAATGTAACAAAGCAATGCTACAAAGCAATGTAACAATGCAACAAAGCAATGTAACAATGCAATGCAACAAAGCAATGTAGCAAAGCAATGTAGCAAAGCAATGCTACAAAGAAATGTAACAAAGCAATGTAACACAGCAATGCTAAAAAGCAATGCAACAAAGCAATGTAACAATGCAATGCAACAAAGCAATGTAACAAAGCAATGTAACAAAGCAATGTAGCAAAGCAATGTAGCAAAGCAATGCTACAAAGAAATGTAACAAAGCAATGTAACACAGCAATGCTACAAAGCAATGTAACAAAGTAATACAGCAAAGCAATTTAACAAAGCAGTGTAATAAAGCAATGTAACAAAGCAATGCTACAAAACAATGAAGCAAAGCAATGTAATAAAGCTATGTAGTAAAGCAATGGAACAAAGCAGTAAGGACGACCAGTCAGATCTATAGCATGCCTGAACTGTATATTTTAAAACTAAACCACGCCCACAAGCCACCACATCCCCGCCTTCTTGTAGTAAGCTAGAAACAAAAAAAAATGTGCCAACACTCTTGCCATTGCCCAGTAAGTAACTGTAGCTCTCTGCCTGCAAAATAAGATGCAGAAGCATTAGTTATATTAGCACATAAAAGATAAGTCATTGCCACTATCAAGGCTTTACTGCTGAGGCGTCATACCTCTAAGCATTGGAAATCCCTGTATTGGGTCTTTTATCGTGTGTTTGAACAACTACCATTTTGTACCCTTGTGGTAAGCTGTCCATAGTATCATTATAGAGCGGATTGCGTTACTCTATAAATGTCTAATTCTCTGTGATTGCGGCTGAATGACCTATTTATAACATTCTCTCTAGGCGATCGCAGCGTTTTTCACAAACTATAAATGGAAATCTTCTGCAGCGAGCGGGGGAGGGGGAGACCTTTGTTGAGGCGATATTGCTGAGAGCTTGGAGCGCGCAGCGGATGATCAGAGGGAGCGATACGGCGGCTGATAAATTATACATCTGCTACAATCTGTTCCCGTATCTCCCATCTCAGTGTATAAGAGGGGAGGGCGGACCACGCTCGGTATGATATTCTTACATGAAAGAACAACCCTGGGATGGGCCATTACACAGCAATTCAGGGGCCTCGTCCCCCCAGATTCAGGCGAAGCGCTGCCAGAGTCCACCGAGCAGCAAAAAGCTTCACCTCAGACAAAGGATTTGTAATAAGGTGTTTCATAGGTGAGACTTTATATTGGGGAATTGTTACGGTAGCTCTTTAGTCGGATGTATACGGCGGCTTCTTTTGTCACATGGGCTCAGTTCTTTCTAAACGGCCTCATTCTAAGATGGTACAGACATCCTTTACCTAAGGGCGTCTTGTGCTCAGCCAGAGGGGGCGTGTCTTGTGCTCAGCCAGAGGAGGCGTGTCTTGTGCTCAGCCAGAGGAGGCGTGTCTTGTGCTCAGCCAGAGGAGGGGTGTCTTGTGCTCAGCCAGAGGGGGCGTGTCTTGTGCTCAGCCAGAGGGGTGTGTCTTGTGCCCAGCCAAAGGGGCGTTCCTTGTACTCAGCCAGAGCTGTGTCTTGTGCTCAGCCAGAGAGGGCGTGTCCAATACCAATAATGGGGTATATATCTACCCTCGTTTCCCTTAGACAATAATTGACAAGTAGTTAAATAATTGTGCAATGTTTATCGTATTGAACTGTCAGAATTCAGTGTAAATATGACCCAGGGCTTTCTCGTCATCACAAGATGGTTGTAATAACCTTCTATTAAAAGGTGCAGATACTGGCATCCACAGTAACATGGCACTCAGCATTATATCATACCTCCCAACATTAGAGAATTTGAAAGAGAGACAAATTTTGAGGCCTGGTAGAGGGGATGTGTCTTGTACCACCCAGTGGGCGTGTCTGGGAAAGTGGCTGAGCCTGCCCCTTTTATTTATATGTTCAGTCTCTATGTCTGCCCTGATTAATATAGCCCCTATTGCCAGTGCCTGCCTCCATGTCTGCCCCTATTGCCAGTGCCTGCCTCCATGTCTGCCTCCAATTGCCAGTGGCAGCCTCTATCTGCCCCTCTATTGTCAGCCTCTATCTACCCCCATTTGCCAGTGCCAGCGCCAGCCTCCATCTGCCCCCTTATGGTAGTACCTGCCTCCATGTCTACTCTGATGCTGACTGCACTTGGTATGTCAGGGCCCTTGTTATGGCTGTTAGTCTCCCTGGTCCTTTAACTGTCTGTATCCCTCCATAGCTAACCACAGCCCATGCAGATAGGACAAGCAAAGCATAGGGTAGGGGCCTCCAGGCCACTCACCAGTCCAGAGCAGGGCAGTGGTAGCAGGGGAGACATGCTGGATACTGGCTGGGGACAGTGACACTCAGGAACTCTGCAGAGGTGATTTCCTGCGTGCGGAGCCTCCTCAACCAGATCGTCACAGCGCCACCTGCTGGATAACTGGTTAATTGCAGCTCAAATAAATGAAAAAAAAAAATTCTCTGCTTATCGGGACAGGGCACCGAAATTGCGACTGTCCCGCGGAAATCGGGACAGTTGGGAGGTATGGAGGATCTTTAGAATTGTTTTTGCTGTGGTGTTTTCCTTCTCCATCCGCCGGTGGTGCTGTGCTGAGCCTCTGTTTGGCAGCTGTGATTATTTTCCTCCGATTGGAGATATATTAAGAAGGAGATAAATATTTGTAAGACAATTGCTACAACTAATAAACAAATGTGAGATAAAAAGAACCTTAACAAGGTGTTAAACTCATACATGGAGCTATACATACACTCATACATGGAGCTATACACACACTCATACATGGAGCTATACACACACTCATACATGGAGCTATACATACACTGATACATGGAGCTATACATACACTCACTCATACATGGAGCTATACA
>WWET01002109.1:266664-288458 GCA_011038615.1 Limnodynastes dumerilii
GACGCAGATCTTCTTCTCCTACGCGATCGGCTTAGGGGCACTGACTGCTCTGGGCAGCTACAACAGATTTCACAACAACTGCTACAGGTGAGTGTTTCTGGCAGCGAGGACGCGGAGGAGATGTCACCATCTATACTCTCCGGAAAGACGTTATCCGGGCTGACACCGGCGCTAACATACAACCCCCCGAAGGATCCTTACATGACACTTTATATATTGTTAGGAAGAAGCCGGTGAGTTTCCAGCCTCCTGCATTCATCTCTTGTTATGACTGTAGACATATCGATCATTATCGCCTATTTATATAGTGCCGTAAAGTTATACAATTGCCCCAGTCCTTCGTGTGCCCAGGGTCTTGCCCCTAGTTCAGTAGATGCTCCTCTGTAACAGCCATGTAACAGAGCGAAATGCGTCATCCAGTCATTGAGATTTGGAGAGTCCATAATGGGTGTGTTTAGACACAGGAGCTTTATAACCTTCATGGTTGGAAGAAAAGTATATTTTAATCCATTTCCATAAACCTGAAATATAAGTAGGTTTATGTTATCTGGAATTCTTGGATCTAGGAGGTCACCTTGATGTGCCGAGAGGCGGAAATATTCTAGCGCAGAACTGTGGTGTTTGACATGACGTTGATAAGGTTAATGGTGACCTCTAAAGATCTCTGGTCTCACACTCTGAGAAACGCTTTGTCTGTTGGGGTTTCACAGTGAGCACTATGGAAATTGCGTAATTGAAGATTCCACGTAAAGGTCTAACTTAGTCAAATAAGCGTCGGCATTACCATATGCGATGAGACGGGAGTCGCGGTAATAGAAAACAGCCGATGAGGGTGGGCTGCCGGTGTTTCACTTTCCATGTTCAGAACATCGGATCGGCAAATCACATGCGCTTGTTGTGTCCCGATGTAACTCAGTGTAAAATCGCAAAGCCTCTGGACATGAAACAATGAATTAAATTCTGGCTCTTTGTACCCCGCAGAGACGCCTATATTCTGGCCGCTATTAACAGCTCTACCAGCTTCTTTGCTGGCTTTGTGGTGTTCTCTGTGCTTGGCTTCATGGCATCGGAGCAGGGAGTTGATATATCAAAGGTGGCCGAGACCGGTGAGTATGGACAAAGTCGATAACAAAACTTGTTTTCTTCAAATGGGCAAAATGGTCGAAAAAATGAATAATAACATAAATAAATAATAATTATTAATAATAATAATAATAATAATACTAACACAGCTGAATAAATCTGGGTTTATTGAGAGTTCTTTTAGTCTTTTAGATATTTTAGTCAATTTTGGTGCAGCCTTTATGTATCTAGTCATGTGACTGGCAGCCATTATGCATCTAGTCGTGTGACTGTCAGCCATTATACATTTATCATGTGACTGGCAGCCATTATTCATCTAGTCATGTGACTGGCGGCCATTATACATCTAGTCATGTGACTGGCAGCCATTTTACATCTAGTCATGTGACTGGCAGCCATTATTCATCTAGTCATGTGACTGGCAACCATTATACATCTAGTCATGTGACTGGCAGCCATTATTCATCTAGTAATGTGACTGGCGGCCATTATACATCTAGTCATGTGACTGGCGGCCATTATACATCTAGTCATGTGACTGGCAGCTGGCAACCATTATACATCTAGTCATGTGACTGGCAGCCATTATACATCTAGTCATGTAACTGGCAGCTGGCAACCATTATACATCTAGTCATGTGACTGGCAGCCATGATACACTTAGCAGTGAAGGATTATGGGTAACAGGACACAGGAATGTGTATCATAATGGGTAACCCAGGACCTGATGCTTTGCTCTTTCTGCCCATTACTCCCTAGGTCCTGGACTGGCCTTTATCGCTTATCCCAAGGCTGTGACTCTGATGCCGTTTGCCCCGATCTGGGCCGCCCTCTTCTTCTTTATGCTCTTGGTTCTTGGTTTAGACAGCCAGGTAATACAGGGGACTTTGGGTAATCTGTGTAAAGGATATCAGCACGTCAACATCTACTTTCCTAATGTTTAGGGGTGACTGTCGCCATGGGGGGTGTTGTCATATGTTCTAAAGATCGGGGCCGAATTTATATCAAATTAAAAGTTCAAAGCGCCTCGAAAAACCTCCTCTCGTCTGTGCGGATTTATGTTTTCTTTCTATGCTTAAAAAAAAAGGTGCCCACAAAACAAACGCAATTTGCGCTCATTGCAAATAGACATAAAAACAGAGAACGTGACGGCAGATAAGAGCCACGAGGCCCGTACAATCCGTCCAGCTGTTTATTCAAAACTATACTGACTCTGGACCCTATGGGACCATACATTCAGTGTAAGATTGAGGATCTCCTTATATTTATCCCAGACATTCCTGAAATTAAACTATTGATATAAAATATAAACAGAATAAAGCGCCAGGAACACTATATTGCTGCATAAAACAATTAGATGTCATTCAGAAGCTCCTAAGAAAACTTATAAGTATTATCCCAAACATGTTTCCTTTGTTCTGCTGTGTTACCCTCCACCACCTCAGATGGGAGCTTATTCCACTTATCAACTACTCTTTCAGTGGAGTCCTTATTCCACCTATTGGGCCCTATTCCGAGATCCGTCAGTGAAAGGTTCGCAATTATACACACAGACATTGTGTCATAACACTAATAACACTAATAACACTCCCCTCACATAGACGGCTGGCTGGAGGCTTATGAGACCCTCGAGCATTCTGATCTTCTAGTGCGTATAATACTTCCGTACGTGTGTATCTAACTAAACGCACCCTCAAATGCTCATTTAAATGCCCCCCCCCACCCACTTTCACGTATCTTTCTCCGGACGGATTACAACCATGCCCCTCCGTACGTATGTTCCCAAGTGCGATTCACACACCCGTGCCTAATGGACTTCCATGCGTAAAATCAACGTAGATAGCGTAAGTTTAGTTACTGCGCATGTGCAGCTCATCCGTTCCAAACATACGCACGGAACTCCCCGTAAAAACGGTTCTCTGAATCTGGACCATTTCCTCTAAGTCCCCGCCTCTGTCGCTCAGTGTCAGATATTCGCATCTTATCAACGCAGGATTGTCTATGCCCAAAAGAAAAAGGAAAGCTGCGCGGTGAGGTCCTTGCGGCTGATCCAGAGCTGAAGCTGCGTTTGTAAAAGTGGTCGGCACAACGGCGCCTTTGGATTGGACGCAATTACGGCACGTCGTGTACGGGAACACAGCAGCAGTTTAGCGCAATGCAGCCACATGGCCAAATACGCTGCGCAGGAGTAGGATAGTACCGTGTAACGGCGACTGTATATAGAGGTTGTGATTAATGCGATAATAGATAATAATATTTAACATTTTGAATAAAAACGTTAATAAATGATTGAATCCCTCCTGTCTGTAGCAGTGATGTGACGCAGCCACATGGGCGCAGCTATAGCTTTTTCATGGGGGGGGGGTTTTGGTTGGCAAAAAATAAAACAAAATACCTACCTACCTACCTAGGTAAGTACTAAGGTACCTCATTGAAATCACCAGTTTCAGTTTTCCTTTTAGCGGCCGCCACAGGCTTAAAAAAATCACTGATTCGTTTCATTGTTTCATGTTTATCAGTCACCGGTAGCTACGCTCTATGCGCGATGCACCGCATCAATACTAACAATCTTAGAATAATAACGCAAAGAAGGTACAATCCGCGGCACAAAGGTTGAACAAAAATGGCGGTCGTCCACGCAGGTACATTGTAGAACGCTATACTTACACGTGGCCCCTCTCGCGTCGCACCNNNCCTCTCGCGTCGCACCTCATACCGCATTCGCTTGAGACCCGAAAATTTGTCACTGTGCATTCAAGGGCATTGTTCAACTTATATGCCGCGATCTGTATGTCTCTAACAACGTGCCATCCTAAGCGTAAGCTATAAATTGGCTATGTGTGTGTTGTTTACTTGCCGCGTCACCCACGCCGCCTGCCGTCTGGCCTGTTTCAGTGACACCTTTCCTGGTGCCAACCGATCTTTTGAGTACCTACTATGGAAATCCCATTCTATCTAGTGCAAATTTTATTTTCGTGACCCCCAAACCCCCCAAATCCCCCCCTTAATTATGCCTATGCCCAGGCACAATACAGCGGCAGAGATTTCTGTAACGCGTTGGAAGTGTCACATCCCAACGTAAGACTATGAGGCCGCGGAAGGACGTGGACCTGGGACCGTTAACAATGTTGTGATGTAAACAGCCCTTTGTTACGTCTGTGATGGGCTATGGATCGAGGGCACCTGCTTAGGCCCTTTACTGTACATTGACTACAATGTACTCCCCCCTTCCCTCCTGCAACATGCTCCGGCACCGGCACTTGGATTGCGCTCAGATCTGTATTGGCCGTACGTCACGTCAGCTGGTTAAACGCACCCCTGGATCGTCCCTAGTGTGTCTAGACTGGGTACCACTGAGGATTGCGCTGGTATACGTGACGTGCGTTTGTTTTGTGGGCATGTTTAGTGTAAAAAATGCCATTTCTGTACGTAGATTGCGTAAGCACGGTCTTTAGATGCAGCGTAGTAGCTCAATTCTTAAGACAACGTACGTAAGACGAATCAGCAGTCGCGTCTTGTCTACTACGCGGATTCGGCCCCGAGCTTTAGTGTAGATAGAGACCTGTAGGACGTTGCTCGGTTGCATGTCTGGATAGATTTCTATTGTTGGGATGCTCTGGTCATATTTTGGCACCCAGGAGCAATGTCTCGTTTTTGTGTGATATCTCCAAGTGCTGAGCAGGACCTGACCTCCATTCCCAACAGGACTGCTGTCTCCTGGTCACCTTCCTCTTCCCTCCCGCTGGGCGAGGGACAGAGGGACAGAGAAGAGTTTGGACACTGACACCAGCAGGGCAGAGCTGGAGCAGAAGGCAGGAGAAATCCGGGCTTTGTAATGGTGTGAAGGGTTGAGGGTATGGGGACCTAGTACGTGCACTTAGTCTTCCTGGCCGTGTGCTGCCCGTGTTCTAACGCTCCTTTACCCTTTTATCTCCGCACAGTTTGTGGGGGTCGAGGGATTCATTACCGGGATCCTGGATTTATTTCCTCACCCAATTAATGGCTTTTTGCGCAGGGAGGTCATCGCTGCACTCTGTTGCCTACTATGCTTCATTATCGACCTCTCCATGGTGACCGAGGTAAGATATAGGGATTGGATGGCCCAATAGGAGCTTATTAACAACAGGGCCAGTTGGGAGAAGGCCAGAAGGGGTCCTGGGTCAGGGGAGGCTGCAGAGGTCACCCCCCCATCCAAGGCGACTCTATACATTCCCCAGTGGTCGTAACCATCAGTCCTTGCATGATCAGAGAGAGCCCTCACTGGACCATTCCAATAGCCTCCATGCGTACTTTGGAAGAGATTCACACTTAAGAGTGAGCAGAACCGCACCTAACTCGTGCTGCCCCCCAGTGTTAGGTACCTTATTATACCGTGCATAGTTCCCTGCTCTCCACCTCCCACTTCTACCTAAGTCGTCCCCGTGGTGGCATTAGCCTCTTACTTCCTAAACTACTCCATGTAGTTTTTAAGACTGCACGGAGTCAATCTATGCACCCAGCTGGCACGTAGATTGTGTAAATGACATACTATGCATGCGCAGTAGGTTATTTCGGGAGATACCGTACTTAAGAAGCCGGAGCTTCCTAACTGCGAATCGGGTCTTTGGAATGCGTAAGTCCACCGTGCGATTCTGCATGTGCAAAATGGCAGTTACGAATCAGAACGCAGAATGGCTTTCCATCCGAATCCCTTACACACAGGATGCTGGCGTAACATTTAAGCTAGAGTTCTGAACACAGAAGCACTGCATATACCCTCGCACACGCGCACACAAGCCTCCATATTGCTTATTAGGTCTAGACCTGGTTCTCCGATCTTATTCTTAAGGCCAGATTTACTAAGCTGCGGGGTTTGGAAATGTGGGGATGTTTCCCATAGCAACCAATCAGGTTCTAGCTCTCACTTTCCTATTACATACTAGAGAATGTCAGCTAGAATCTGATGGGTTGCTATGGGCAACATCTCCACTTTTCCAAACCCGCAACTTAGTAAATCTGGCCCATAGAGTAGAGAAGGGAGATCGGGAACATAAATCAACCATATCGGCTCCTCCTCAAATGTTACTTCTAGGTTCAGACTGTTGAGGCCCTGGTAGCCGCACACTGATAAGACAAGAATGTCCTCGATGGTCGTTAGTCTGTCTGGGAAGGGCCACGACTCCTCTTCTGTTGTCTAATGCCGGTTGTATGTCTATAGGGCGGGATGTACGTCTTCCAACTTTTCGACTACTATTCAGCAAGTGGCATTACCCTTCTGTGGCAGGCCTTCTGGGAGTGCGTGGTTATTGCCTGGGTGTACGGTAAGCTCTCGGGGGGGGGGGGGTGTCTAAGAGATTCCAACATGACAACTCACAAATGTCCGAGATACTTTATTTACAGTAGAGAAACACATGTTTAGCAATACAACTTTTGCGATGTTGAACATCTTTTTGAGGTTCCCCAATAGAATGATGGCGAGATTATGCGTCAATCATTTAATACATTGTACTGGCCATTTCTTGGCGGTGACGTGCATTTTATAGGTGTGGATATATTTATGGTCATTTGAAACAATCCAATGTTTGCCATTGGCTGCGCACCTTGAAGGCTGGTCCGATGTTCCAGTAAATGCAGCCATATCCCAATCTTCCTGAACTTGTTATAATTCACATTGGGAATGGCTTTTGCCATTTCTAGGTACAAAAATTGGAGCAAACCTAACACAATATGGGCAATTTATAGGAATTCTACCTACAGCCAGTGACAACCAGGACAAGGTAGTTCTTGGCAGAAGATCCCCCAAAATCCTATCATGGCTCAACTCCACTGGAAGATGAATCTTATCTCGGGGTCCATGCAGTCCACTTTTAAGGTGTATTGCAGCAATGCCCCCTGTGTGAGACCTTTATCTCTACAGGGTAAAGTTCTATTCAGTTGTCGCTGCAAAAACATATGGGAAAGCAACAACCACTTAAGGTTTAAATTGTATTGGAGAAGAGTTGCTTTGCATGGGTTTAGGGATATTTATTCCCTTTACATGGGTAGGATGTGGTTAAAGAGTCTGCTGTACATTGTTATTGAACATTTAAAATTCATTGATTATGTGTAAACTCCCGATAGTGTGCATCAATGGAATAGACTTGTTTTACAGCGCCATCTAGTGGCATTTCATTGTAAAACATTTAAAGCACAAGATTTTCCTGTGCATTACTCACGACTACATGAAGATGGCGCTATTACAGGGGTCTGTTCAGCAGTACATTAAATTACATGGGTGTCTTTAAAATATTTCATAGTTACAATGTGAGTGTTTCTGGTATTTATAGTTTCACAACACATACAGATTGGCCAGGCCTAAATTTAAAGTATTGAGATAATAAAAAAAAAAAAAACAATTCAATTGAATACATAGTTTCTACACGGCTACCTACCTCCTTGTTACCACTGTGATGGGTTAAAAATACGGTGTAGTCACCTAAATATAGTGATTTGCTCTACTGAGTATTTTTGTCAAAGAGCTCCCCCTTGTGGCCTTGTTAAAAGAAGTATTTGATAGTTACAGAAATAGAGGAAACTGCATTATCTGACCCCAACCTCAAAACAAGATATAATTCCAAATAGAAAAGTTACTAAACTATGTGTAAATATAAAGAGTTATGTTAAGTTTTAACATTTCAAAACAAGTATAAATGAAAATAAATGAATAAACAGCATTCTTACTAGACAAATACTGCAATAAAAAAATAATTTTTATATATCACATGTTGCAACATCAAAATGTAGACAGTTAGGGCCAGATTTACTAAGCTGTGGGTTTGGAAAAGTGAAAAAGAGATGTTGCCTATAGCAACCAATCAGATTCTAGCTCTCACTTTCCTGTTACATGCTAGAAAATATCAGCTAGACTCTGATTGGTTGCTATGGGCAACATCTCCACTTTCCCTTTCCTGCAGCTTAGTAAATCCGGCCCCTAGACACAAAATCTTGACAGTTTGTTCAATTGCTGAAGTCAGAATATCTCCCCTAAACAAAGTTTACTTAATCTGCCACCATCTGTTATTGTTCAGGTAATGTTGAAGGAAATATATCTCTGATCTATTTAGGACACATGTAATGTGACCCTTTGTCTCTCAGGTGCTGATAGGTTTATGGATGACATTGCTCGGATGATTGGCTACCGGCCTCTCCCTTACATGAAGTGGTGCTGGTCTGTGTTTACTCCTCTAGTCTGTGTGGTAAGTCAATTTTCAGGATTATTAGTGTCACATTATATTTCCCAAATCATCATCCAAGTATGAGGTCAATAATCTGGAATAGTATATTTGCTCACTAGAATGTTCGCAGAATATAATCTTTGAGAAAAAAAATACTTGTGCAATAAAATATTTGTGGAATAATGTTAATACAATAGAATGTTTATGGAATGCAATGTTAATGTAATAGAATGTTCATAGAATAGTGTAATCATGTAGTAGAGTAAGTTTGTGACTTAGAAATATTTGTGGAATAGAAGGTTGAAGAATTAGAATGTTCATGGAATAAAAGATTGAAGAATTAGAATGTAGAATGTGCAATTGAATATTTTGGGAATATAATGTTCATGTAATAGACAGTGTGTTCAATAGAATGTTTGTGGAATCAATGTTTGTGTAATACAATGTTAATGGAATAGAATGTTTGTTGAATAGAATTTTCATGAAATAGAATGTCATGTAATGGAAAGTATGTGACATAGCATGTTTTGGAGTAGAAGGTTTAAGAATTAGAATGTCTATGGCATAGAAGGTTAACGAGTTTAAATATTTGTGGAATAGAAGTTTAAATAAAGAGAATGTTTGTCGAATAGAAATTTAAATAATTAGAATGTTAGTGGAATAGAAGCTTAAATAATTAGAATGTTTGTGGAATAGAAATTTAAAGAGTTAGAATGTTTGTGGAATAATAGTTTAAATAATTAGAATGTTTGTGGAATAGAAGCTTAAATAATTAAAATGTTTGTGGAATAGAAGTTTAAATAATGAGAATGTTTGTCGAATAGAAATGTAAATAATTAGAATGTTAGTGGAATAGAAGCTTAAATAATTAAAATGTTAGTGGAATAGAAATTTAAATAGTTAGAATGTTTGTGGAATAATAGTTTAAATAATTAGAATGTTTGTGGAATAGAAGTTTAAATAATTAGAATGTGAGTAAAATAGAAGTTTAAATAATTAGAATGTGGGTAGAATAGAAGTTTAAATAATTAGAATGGTGTGAAATAAAAGTTTAAATAATTAAAATGTGTGTAGAATAGAAGTTTAAATAATTAGAATGTTGTGGAATAGATGTTTAAATAATTAGAATGTGGGTAGAATAGAAGTTTAAATAATTAGAATGTGGTACAATAGAAAGTTAAACAATTAGAATGCTTGTAAAATACAATGTTAATGAAATAGATTGCTTGTGGAATAAAATGTTCATAGAATATAGTATGTTGATCTACTATAAAGTTTTTGGCTTAGATTGTTTGTGGAATAGAAGGTTAACAAATTTTTAATGTTCATAAAATAGAATGGTTGCAGATTAGAATGTTCACAGAATAGAATGTTTACAGAATAGAATGGTTGCAGATTAGAATGTTCACAGAATAGAATGTTCACAGAATAGAATGTTCACAGAGTAGAATATTCACAGAATAGAATGTTCACAGAATAGAATGTTCACAGAATAGAATGGTTGCAGATTAGAATGTTCACAGAATAGAATGGTTGCAAAATAGAATGGTTGCTGAATAGAATGTGTGTTCAGTAGAATGACTGGGAAATACGATGTTCATGGTATAGAATGCTTATGGGATAGATCATGGAATAAAATGTTCACATAATGGAAAGTTTGTGACTTAGAGTATTTGTGGAATAGAAGGTTTGAGAATTAGAATATTTGTGGAATAGAATGTTTGAGAATTAGAATATTTGTGGAATAGAACGTTTGAGAATTAGAATATTTGTGGAATAGAAGTTTTGAGAATTATAATATATGTGGAATAGAAGGTTTGAGAATTAAAATATATATGGAATAGAAGGTTTGAGAATTAGAATATTTGTGGAATTGAAGGTTTGAGAATTAGAATATTTTTGGAATAGAAGGTTTGAGAATTAGAATATTGTGGAATAGAAGGTTTGAGAATTAGAATATTTGTGGAATAGAAGGTTTAAGAATTAGAATATCTGCGGAATAGAAGGTTTGAGAATTAGAATGTTTGTAGAATAGAAGGTTTGTGAATTAGAATGTTTGTGGAATAGAAGGTTTGAGAATTAGAATGTTTGTGGAATAGAAGGTTTGAGAATTAGAATGTTTGTGGAATAGAAGGTTTAAGAATTAGAATATTTGTGGAATAGAAGGTTTGATAATTAGAATATTTGTGGAATAGAAGGATTGAGGAATTAGAATATTTGTGGAATAGAAGGTTTGAGAATTAGAATGTTTGTGGAATAAAATGGTGATGGAATAGAATGTTCTGAAACACACTTAAGATATGGTCACAGCGACACAGACTCATGAATGAATGAATTAATGAATGAATATATTAGCTCTAATTCATTCAGTGACTTTTTTTTTATTTTGACATTTTGCAGTTTTCCAAAAATCACACCCAGTACAACCATATGAAGTATATGAGAGATGGATATATGTGTTAGAGTGAAGGAAATGTGGAGGTGTTGTCTATAGCAACCAATCCCATTCTTTCTGCAACAATTGCTGGAATCTGATTGGTTACAATGTCCGGCGCTTCATTTTCCTTTTTCTGCTGTCTCCACGAGCAGTTTGTTCTGTATTATGACTGATTATTGTGTGAGTGGCTGTGATTTTGCGGGAGATGAAGATGTTTTATTATATGTCTTTATTGCGTTTGATTATTGGTAAAATATATTTGTATGGAACTTTAGGGTGATGGGGACAGATCACAGAGAATTAATACAACCATAATCCGAAGCTGACTGTTTTGTCTGTTTTTAGGGAATTTTTGTGTTTCACGTGGTCAACTACAAGCCCCTAACGTACAACAAAACCTATGTCTACCCCTGGTGGGGGGAGGCGATTGGTTGGGGTCTTGCTCTGGCGTCCATGTTGTGTATCCCACTGACCCTGGTGTGCAAGCTGCTGAGGGCCAAGGGGTCTCTGCGGGAGGTAAGAGTCTCTTTCTGTTCACCGTGAGAGTAAACGCTGAGCTTAGAGCGTTGTTCACCGCATCATGTGCCTGTGGTTTCCATGGCAACCCATAACACAAACGGATTTCTATGTTTTCTTTTATCTTTCCTCTGCAGCGCTGGCAGCACCTCACCACCCCGGTGTGGGGACACCACCACCTTGAATACCTCACCCCCGAGGCTGAGACCAAGCTGCTTCCCCCAGACTCCATGGTGACGTTAAACAAGGAGAAAGCCACCCTGTTTGAAACAGTGATCTAAGTCACCCACGCCGGCGGCCTGCCAGGCTATGCTTTGTTATTGTGTGTTGTGCCATCCTGTCTCATGTCTCTGTGCAGCTTTCCAAGAGGTGTTAAAGCCCCGAAAGAGGGGAGGTGGGGGAAGGGAGGGGAAATGTGGACAGAAAAAAATTGTTTTTCACAAAAGATGTTTTTAGTCCTGAACCTGATTTATGTTCAGGAATTCGCCAGTATTTTACAATCATCGCAATCCTTGGTTAATAACGGGCAGTGTTGCGCTCTAAAAAAATAAGTTTAATAACTTTTTGTACAGTTACCGGAAATTCTCAGAGCCAAAGAAAGGGGCACAATGGAGACCGACCAGAGATGAAATACCGGTATCAGCTCCTTTGGGCGTCGATATCGGCTCCTTTGGGCGTCGATATCAGATTTGTGTGTTACAGCTTGTAACACTTGTTTAAAATGTTGCTGGCAAGATAATACCTACAGGTGTCTCCGGTCACCAGCTTTAAAGGCACCGTCATATATTAGGACACCATTGCCAATCACTGATTGGTTAGTTCTGCTGTTGTGTTTATTTCCCTGCCCTTGGATACAATGTATCTCTGCTCTATCCTGTCTATACAGAACAGCGATGTGTTATATTCCAAGTCAAGAATCCGGCATGTATTTGCCATTCCGGCAATCACTATTTTATTAGTGATATAGTCAACACCATAATGCCGGGTGTATCATTCCCGACAGGACTCAAATTTAGAAAAAAAATTATTTTGGCAAAGGTTCACGGCCGAAAATTCTAACCCAACATTTACTCTCCACAGTGTACCGGCTGTGACATTCACTCTCCCCGGGGTACCCACTGTGACATTTACTGTTTCCGGTACCTGTGCACCGCACTCTGCTGTGCTTCCCCAGTTAGGGATTAGGGTTAGGATTAGGAATTACGGTTAAAGGTTAGGAATTAGAGTTAGGGATTATGATTAGTTTCAGGGCCAGATTTACCAAGGGTCCTGTTTGGCATAGTTTTTTTTATCGCCAGGCATTGCGGCGATTATTTGCCGCATTTGACTGTAAAAGCGCTGCATTTACTAAAAAATTTATTTGAATGGCAATTTAACGGCGATTATGTGAACAGGCGCTTAGTAAATCCAAAGCTTTGTATGTCCTTCATTGTAAAATTCGCCATGGCGAATTACTATATGACAATTTTAAAAAAAGCAGAAATTGCAGCAAATGATCCTTTTATAAATGCGGCGATTGAATAATTGCGGTAACCTCTGTCGGGCATTTTAGTGCCAGCAGCATAACTGTCGGAATTCATATTATCGGAACAGCAAACCGCGTCCAACACATCTGCCGTATCCTATAGAAATGCTTCTAAAATGTACACAGAGAAAGCTAGAAACTAAAAAAATAAGAACGTCTTTAGTGAAAGTTGCAGGCATGTGTACAAGTCAATCAGTTCAAGTTATCGGAAGGTGAACATTTCCACTTAAGGACATATCTGACCAGCTTTGTGTAAGGAAGTATTAATTCCCAACATGCCTTTATATGCTTCTAGCCTTACAATTATATCATTCGTGTAAATATTAATTCATTACAAAGTTACGCTGACGCGTTTTAACTTACCTTGAACTGCAGCCTAAGTGACCAGACTTGTGATCAGTGTGACCTTACCCATAGTAGCCGATAACCCCTTACGTTGATACGTTGATCATGATTCCCGATCACGTTAGGTCACTTACGCATTTCACCGTTTTGCTTGGGTGGTCTAAAATGATCAACATTCAAGTTGAACATTTTCAAGTCCAAATCCTTTATTGTAAAAATAGTTTTAGAGTTGATACAGGCAACTTGTATTTCCATTCATTCTAGACAGACAGTATTTCCTATTACTGGGCCGAATCCAGAGTGTGAAAATAAGAGTAAAACAGGTGGAAAGTTACACCTGGGTGAAACCATGTTGAATTGCATCGGAGGCAAATGTCCTCTGTTTTCAACAGTATTATTGAGAGGTGATTTTTTCGCCCAAGTCTAAATAACAGTGTAATAGTAACGCTGGTCAGTATCTGCGTATTCTCCCTGCTTAAAAACATAGAGAGTGATGGCAGGTAAGAGTCACATCTGCAGTCTGCCAGGTAAAATAACAACCCATAATGGTCCTAGACCCTATTTCAACCTCAATGTAATTGAAGATTTAAAATAGTCTTTTGTTTATCCCATGTATGTTTAAATTGTTGTACTGTGTTACCTCTACCACCTCAGATGGGAGGTTATTCCACTTATCAACCACCCTTTCAGTGAAGTCATTTTTTTCACACATTTCCTCTGAATCTACCCCCCTCCAGTTTATATTCTTGTCCTCAGGTCCTCGTGTATGCATAGAATAAAATTAATTGAACTCCCCTGATATTAATCATGGTATTGCCCAGTTGAATATTTCTACCTGATTTCCTCTTATTTTCAAACCCTGGATCAGGTATAATATTATTAATGTTATTATAATAATTATTATTATCAATATCAATAATAATAATAATGCCTTAGTATTTAAGGCTGTAATTGTACAGTATTTAAAACCCAATTCACTGAGATATTTTATTATATACTGACTATACTGGAATAAATATTACCTTTAATGTAAAGCTGTGCTTGATATACAAATATAAAAACAAATAATAATTTGGCCTATTTGACCTTGAAATTAATTATTATAGTTTATTTATCTTTCATTTAATTTGAATTTACAAAGTTACATAACTGACAAAAAAATATAATGAAGATTAGATTATTATAATTAACATTCCCAATAAGTACCTAATTAATTGACATAATTACAAAGATGATACAATTAAAAAGGTTCTTGTTCGTGTTAGGATTAGAAGTTCGGGTCACTGCTTGGCTCTCCCCCAAAAAATAGTCTTCTTTTATATTTCCCATTCACACAAGCAGTATTACATGACCCCTATTGATAAGTAGAAGCAAGTAACTAAGTATTATTATTACAAAGTAGATGATCTATGTCTTATTAGGTATTTACTCCACTAATTTATAACATATATAGTACAAGGGTTTAACAACAGGGGGAGCAAGAGGTGCAGCTGCTTAGGGGTCAGAAGGAGAGGGAGGCCTGTGTACGCAACATGTCAGAGACTGACAGCTTAAAACTGCACTCGGCGCTCCATATATGAGTGTATGTATGTATAGCTCCATGTATGAGTGTATGTATGTATAGCTCCATGTATGAGTGTATGTATGTATAGCGCTGTAGCACTCGTACATGGAGCGCGGATTGCTGTTTTAAGCTGTCAGCCTCTGACATCTTGCTTACACGAGCCTATCGGCAACGTGCCCAGCTCCACTCCCAGTCCTAGCCAGACTTAGGCCCCGCCTCCTTGCTATGGGACTCGAGTCTGTCACTTTCGGCCCCTGAGCTTTATCTCGGTCACCATTAAAAGGTTTCTCAATTTATAAACTTAATCTATCAAATATATCGCTCCCACAAGACACAATGTTTAGATATTGAAGACGTCGGTTTATTAAAAGCATAAGAGGATAAATTCTCCAACAACCAATCACATACTAGCTATTATTATATAGGCTGTAGGGTAAATGATAGCTAGAATCCGATTGGTTGCTATGGGCATCACCTTCAGTGTTTCTTGTAAGAGGCCTAATGACGCTGGATGAGCTTTTAAGGATTACGCCCGTGTCTTGTACCATCTTGGTGCCAATTATTTCTCTACGTGTGCCTCCTGAATCCCTAAATGGAGTCAGGGTTTTCTAAATGTAATTTTGCAAGGAAGACGTTGCACAAGGTAAAATACAGAAAACCGTGATAAGTTTATTGGAAACGACGACTACGCCCTCGTACAGTGAATCGTCCTGTCCGTAACACGTGATCCTATTATTCTGGGGTGAAAGCTATAGGGAAACTACTGCAGATGGAAGCTGTCAACATGGCTTGTCCCAACTGCAGGCTGTAACCGCAAAGGATTATGGGACGGCCACACTAAGCTTTCTTTCTTGTACTGCTTCAAAGCCACTGGACAATAACTGAGCTGCGGATCCTGCATAGTACAGAACAATGCGGGAGCCGCGGCTCAGCTAATCCCCTGCGGCACCGCCTAATTTACCTGCTCAGCTATGTCCCTGACAGCGGATTGGCTAAGTGGTACAAGTAAATACTGCTGCAAGCCATCGTTTGAGCCTCGACACATGTACACACAAGCCGCTGCAGAGGATTAGCTGAGCGACGGCAGCTTGTGTGTTCCGCAGCGTTAGGGTCCCTGGGCATCTCCCTGCCGCCTACCTAGGCCCAATGCCTTAGGAAGTAAGCCTGTCTAGTGGTAGCACCCCCCTGCCTGCAGCTGCCCAGTCTAATCCAACACTACAGATGCCAGGTGTTAGGGGCAGATAGATTGAAGGGCTTAGGTCAGTGATGGGCTACACCACTGCCACCTAGTGGCTAGTGGTCTGTAATACATGGCTCCTGAAGTGCCTATTCCTCGCCCCTGGATTTCAGTTAGAGGAGGGGAATCCATTAATAGGGCCAGATTATGAGGAGGGTGACTGTGCATGGTGATGTGGCTGGTAAGATCAGGTCACTGGAGTAGACAAGGAGATCTACCCGATGCATCCAGGAGGGGGCAGTGTGGAAGCGTGAGATATATGACTCCCCAGGATGTCTTACTCCACGTTACTTAATCCCGCTCTGCCCATTGACCAGGTTATATTTTTTATTGTGATCTTGTCTGCTAGATCCCTGACGCTGATAAAGGTCACATCGATGCAAAGAATTTATTTTTGGATGGTACAGAGTAGTATTTTTGTAGGCCTATCTATCTCTTACAATCTGCAGTCTATACCTTATTTCTGAATATATATTCATTCTAACGATTGTGTAATATTGTTACACTTTTCTAACTGTGTAGATATGGAAAAGGGTCCCCCGAGTCCTGCGTGTCACATGACGTGTCACCTGACATGCTGCCTTTCATCCCGCACCTCTTCTGGCCCCCATGCTACTCCTCCATAGCGTCTATACATCTTTTGCATCTATTCTAAGCTTTGCATGTGACCAGTGTCTTTTGAGGGACATTATTGTGTGACTCCCAGCTGTCTTTTGTGCATGTTGATTGTTCTTTCTACTGCAGTATACGCTCTCATACATGTGACCTTACAAAATATTCACATTCAATCAATCACTTTGGGCACAGAACCAACTGTTATTGTGACTGGTTCCTTATCATGAATAGTGGCTAGGCCCAGAAAATGGCTGACTCCACGGTGTGTAGGTGACAAGCGTAAAAATATATAATGATTATAACTGTAATGTG
Source organism: Limnodynastes dumerilii (assembly GCA_011038615.1). Taxonomy (NCBI): domain Eukaryota; kingdom Metazoa; phylum Chordata; class Amphibia; order Anura; family Limnodynastidae; genus Limnodynastes; species Limnodynastes dumerilii. The sequence continues at coordinate 283,492 of WWET01002109.1, forward strand.
GCCTAATGCCCATCCACAAACAGGTTTCTGATTGGCTCACAGGTCCTTGTGGAAGTGCGCACATTAATAAAGCCGTAACCCAACATACATTAGTTCATACTTGTCTAGGCTCCTGGAATTACTGGGAGACTCATGAATTTTGTGCAGAACTCCCGGACATCTAGAAGAGCGGCTTACCTTCCTGCAGTTTTCCTGACCTGAGCCAATTAGAACATACTTTGGGTTTTTACATTCTAAGAGGTCAATTTAATAGAGCTTTTAAGCAGGAATAGTGGAGGGGTTGCCCATAGCAACCACGTTCCATCTATTATCTCTATCTATCTATCTATCTCATATCTATCTATCTATCTATCTATCTCATATCTATCTATCTATCTATCTATCTATCTATCTATCTATCTATCTCATATCTATCTATCTATCTATGTATCTATCTATCTATGTATCTATCTCATATCTATGTATCTATGTATCTATCTATCATTCTTAAAAGCGATAGCTAGAATCTGAGTGGTTGCTACAGGCAACTCCTCCACTTCCCCTTTCTAGAAGCTGTATTGGAACTACCAGTTATTAACCATAGTTTCTCTTGGGGTACAGCATAGTTGCCAATGCTTCCAAATTCCTGGGCACAATCCCAATATTTGTCTCTGAAAAATCCCTGTTTTTTTCAGTATTGACCAACTCAATAGTACAAAATAGTACAAAATGTGTTATTCTGTTTATAAGATGCAATCCTCCTTATAGATATCTCTAATCGTGGACGTATTGTTCAATAAATATTCAAGATGAAACAAAAAAAATCAAAGCTAAACATTACATTTTTATTGCATTAAATAAATATATCATAATAAGGTTTTAATGCGCTAAGACTAATGCAAATGTCAAATGATTAAATAAGTAATAAGCTAAAGGCAACTATGCTACAGTGTATCAATGCCTCATTGTGTTGTTTTTCTGTTACAGTTTTATTGATAGAATGGCTGTTGTTAAACCTCACACTAATACATATAGACAGACCGTATAAACTGCTGCAATGCTAACTGCATGAGCCATATGGTCCCAGGCAATGCGGGACCCCCTTCTGCCTGGCCATGACTGTGTTAGTATAGTTACTGCTTAGACTAAACCATATATTGGCAGATCTAAGATAAGTTCCATATATAAAATGTCATATAACCTTGTGATGTATTGTCACTGATGGGACTGTAGGTGGCAGCAGAGAGCTGAAAGAACACAGGTTGACATACAGTATAGAGATTATAAATATATTCAGCATAACAGACCCCAATGAAGCATTTCATTGGTTTAGAATTTCATTGCTATAGATAAGGTTGTCTCGTGTCTTATGAGTCCCAGCATGCTTTGCCAGATATCAGCTATGTCTAAGAGCATGCTGGGGATTGTAGCTTCAATCACAACAACTAGAGACCTGCAGTAGACAGGGTCCTCATTGGCTTAACCAACCTGAGTTCAGTGGAAATGGTGCAATCCGGTGCAGATTCAGACCAGGGCGTTACGTATGCAAAAGTGGTTGGAATTGTTAAAAAAAAGTGGGTGGAATTACATAGAAAAGTGGGCGTTTCTGCATAATGTTTGGACAAATCAGGTGTGATGCCCTGAATTCAGCATTGCTGCCACTTTACTCTCCTCCAAACATAAAGCCTCCTGCTCATCTACTTGAATGTGCTTTGGGCACTTGGTTATATCATTCTGGCTATGCAAAATTGCCACTCACCTAGCCAGTATGCCACGGATGTCTCTCCTAGTAGAATCCATGTGTTTTTGTTGTGTGCCAAAAAATGTTCCTTGCATTGAAACGTGTAGAGAATCCCTGTGTAACAATCCCAGCCCGTCCCCTGTCACCAGTGTTTCATGCCAGTATAAATGAAGTATTTCTATAGGGTTTTATTTTTATGAGTAGACATCAACTGTATGAATAAAGTACAAAAGGTTGCAATAAAAGTATCATAAAACAATAATATTGTGTGCCGGTCTCTATTTTAAAGATTGTATGGGCATCTGCCTCTACACACCGTGATTATAATTTCCAGATTATAATATTCAGAAAAAGACATAGACCATGAAAGGCTTTTGCATATGAAGCCAATATTAAATATGACAGATCTGCTGGGAGGTGCTGGCAAAAATGCATTATGTGGTTACACAACTACACGTTATTCTATAGTCGATACACATGTATATATTTTATTTATTAACAGGTTTTTATATTGGACCATCATATTATATGGTACATTCCAATTTTAACAATCATTAAAACATGACTGGGTGGGTATGAAGGCTCGGCTCACAAGCTTACACTCTATAGTACATTGGGGATTGATACGTATGGGGAAGTGTCATATATCACACCATGGAGCAGCCAGGTTGTATGGTAAAAGTGTTCAGTGCTATTGAAGATTGTCTGACCTCATTGTATATGATTACCAAAGATTATCATTCATTTATTATTACACATACACAGACAGACAATACAAACATTGAAAACATGTCAGCAGTGAACAATAGCAACGGAGCGATACACAGAAACCAAACAATGCTAACACAAAATAGCAGTAACAGGATACATTTATGTATTATAAACTGATCACCAGAATGCAATATTGAATGTGAAAAGTGTGAGAGTGATAGCTATAGAAACGACATACCATAATGGCAATTATATCACCAGTACACTGTAGCATAGGGATCCTATGGCATTATATTGATTGGTTTGCAAGCGGTTTGAGGCGGGTATTTCAAATAGTCTTTGGGCTGGATCCAGACCTTGTTAAGTGCATTAACTTAGTTACTCCTGGGCTAAACCATGTTGAATTCAGGGGGAGTCAAGTTAATGGTATACTTTGCATGCAGGGATATATCTTTGAATTGCTTACTGCACACAGACACTGACCAGCTTTACTATCACACTGTTATTTAGACTTGGGATAGGAAACATCACCTCTCTACTCTAAAACTGTTTGCAGCAGATTAAATATGACTCCCCTGAAATCAATATGGTTTAGCCCAGGTGTAACTAAGTTCATGCACTTAACAAGGTCTGGATCCAGCCCTTTCAACTGTTGTACATGTTTTCAGATTACACCATTTCCTAGGCATCTATAGTGATTGCTACATGAATCCCTTTTGTTTTACTGATCTTCTCACAGACTTTGTGACACATTATTCACACAGATTGTCTTGTTCCCTTTTTAGATGTTAGTATGTTATTATCACAGCTCTGCTAGTGGTTAAAAAGGTGGTAATTAGATTATAGCAGGAAAGACCAGTTTTGCCTGTGTTTATAGCAGTTGCTTAATTAACATATGATGGCAATTGTAGTCTGCCTGTGTGGTCAGTTGTTGGCAGGGAGATTTATTTATACCAGTGACCTTAAATGCATTTCATATTTTCTGACACCAATCATACCAGCAGTAACCCAGATTGATATGATTTTATTATTGACGTTTATGATCCCTGCACAAGGGAGCAATTGAAAGTTTGAATAGAGGATGGCCTTACTGGGCGAGGAATCTTATTCCAGAGAGTGGGTGCAGCCCAGGAGAAGTCCTGTAACCAGGAATTAAACATTTATTAAATGTAGAAGAGAGTTGAAGTTCCTGTGAAGATCATCTCCTTACACCTCCTAATATCCAGCAAATTCCTGTTCACATGATCAGTCCTTGCTCTTACGTACAAAAGTGTAGACAGTCACCAGCGTTTTAATGCTGCACATTTGCCCAAACAGTTTGAGATATATAACATATTCTAGTACTGACGCATTGGACAGAACACAAATTTGGATGCAATCTTGTTAAACTGCTCACAAAATAATGGAAAAGCATAACTTCTCACCTATTACTGATTTCAACTTTCTGACAGTGGAATTAAAACTTAGAATTTTATTGTTTTGCCTTTTTTGACTGTGAAAAACATGAAGAAAATATTTTATCCTGATATAACCTATGAGCAAGCAAACAGTGCTATGAAACTGCTCAATCCTGCGGACTTCTTTTATTCAACGACTGTAGACAACACCGATCAAATATACATTATCCTGTCTGCAAGATCTGTTTAGCAAATGATGCTGTAATGGCTGAATTGTGTCTCCGAGACAAAGAATCTTCACGATCGCTAGGTAGGAGAGAAAAACACTGACTGTCCAGTGTATAGAATAATCGTGCAGCATTTTACAGGAATGACTCATCCATAACAACAGCGGTGACATTTCACTGCTCCTAAATGCACAAAAAGTAGAACAACATAAATAGATTTTATCATTGACCAGGAAAGAGAAGTTTTACTGTTCTACAACACAGGGGAATAGAGGAAGATCCAGGCTCTACAAATGTATCTACATCTAATGATGCGCGATGGGTGAAGTAATGGCAGCTACACATTATGGGGTAGATCCAGAACTATGTACGCAAGTGAATTTACGCTAGCCGCAAGCGCCCATTAGTACTTCCTGCACATGTGCGTAACTGCGAGTGTAAGTGCCAGTCATGTATCATCATCGTAACTACGTACGACACCTGTAATTATGCTTCGGAGGCAAGGTGAGGCATTTAAATCGTACAGTATAAGCGTGCTCAGGTGCGTAAGTGCGTAAGTCATTACGGCCAACAGGAGTTACGCTGGGAAAAGTTAAGGCAGGGTTTGGATAGTGTAACATGGCTAAACTACGTATGACCGAGAGGAGCGCACAGTAAATACGTTAGCGTAAGTATGCTACGCTAGGAAACATAACTGAAACGTATCTCTGGATCTGGCCCTATGTGATGTCACCGGCGGCCGACATAACGCTTCTGCCACCGGGATATCATTGCACAGTTTATATATGCTACGTGATAATCAGGGCTATCCTAACAGGACAGTTTGATTGGGGGGAGGGGCATGTGTGGACCATTTTGTCGGCATTAATGCCATAGACTCAGGGTCGGACTGGGGCATGAAGGGCCCACCAG
>WWET01002110.1:34833-72149 GCA_011038615.1 Limnodynastes dumerilii
ACTTCATTTTCCTGTGATAATGCCCGTTTGTAATAATGGAATGGTTCATGCTGGAGGGTATATATTATATATCTCACAATAGACCAGCACTCAGATAAATACCACAACACAGTGTATTGGTTGTGGTAGTTATTGTGCCTTCTATTTCATTGAGGAATTCTTCCCCCTGACCTGGCCCTGGAACAAGCTGAAATTTTTATTAATTTTTTTTTATAAAAATGATGTGATTGGTATGCGTATAGACACAAGCAGATAATCACTGTAAATGAATACTTTCAAGACGTCGGTGGGAATTTAGAAGCTTACGTCAGTACAGGTATTGGTGTCCATACTACACAATAAGGGAAACGGCTTCTCTCCGGATCCGGCTTCATCTTCTCCTCCACCACTTCCGCCATCACGGGTAGCAACACGGCAACTTCCGCCATCACTGCCAGTATCCTATTGAGGCTTCGCAGACCAGCTGTAACGTCACATCCACCGTTGTCTATGCTACGCTGATCGCGATAATGTCATACCCGTAAACGATGCTTTCACTTTCTAGATTTGTTTTTCTTTAGCTTTTACTTTATAAGCACTATGCTTTATTTATTATCCTCCATGGAAATAAATTAATAAAGAATAGCCTGCCGCGTAGTGGACGCATTTGGTATTACCTAAATGGATAAGAAAGAAACAAAGAGGGCCTTACGTTTTTTTTTACTATGGTCATCGCACAAACACTTCGTTATAACGTAATTGCTCTAAATATGTAAAATAGGAGGCTTCCATGTGAATCATCTGTTAGTGTTTTTTCTTTAGTTGCCAATAAAGGTGCTCTGACTTTCGAAGTCTTTTACTTTCAGACTCCTCCATGTACAGACTGATTTCCTCTGCTGTGAAAGCATTCACCTGGTCTGGTTTACTTGAACAATCGGATTAACCTCTCAAACATGTTCACTTCTACAAAATTGCGCCTAGTTTCACCCATGTATGGACATTCATGTATATATGCACATTCAGGACATCTTAGGGGCTCCATTTACAAAATGGCGATGTCTTCGTTTCCATGAGATAAAGACTGTTTTCACCTAAAAACGGTCTTTATCTCCTGAAAACGAAGGCATCGCCATTTACAATGCAATGATCGCCATGAAAACCATGGCGATCATTAGCATTGATCCCCCGATCGCCAGCCCGCTCTAATGAAGGGTGGCCGGCTGATTGCTGTATTTACAAAGTATCAGTTCGGATTTTAGCAATCCGTGCCCGATACTCTATATAACGCCATCTTCAGATTATTATTTAATCAGATGTGATATGTGCAATACAATCTATTTTGTTGTTAAATTGTAACCACTCTTGCTCCTTTCCAGATCTGTCTGTGTTGTCCCCGCTGTTTTTAACTCTCTTCTGTCCACTCTCTCTTCCTTTCCCTTTCTCTTTCCTTATTCCACTGCCTTCTTTTTTTCTTCTCATCTTCCCTGTAAGAGTGAAAAAGGTGCAAGTGTACAGCTCGGCTAAACCATTTAAGGGGTGTGAACTAATTATAAATCTTTTGCATGCAGGGAAAATACTTTACTTTTACACATAGAACTCACCTCTTAATTCTAATTCTGGTTTTACACTTTATAATTGCCTCCCCTTGGAGTTCAACATGGTATTGCTCAGGTCTACACTTGCACCTATAAAAAAAAGGTGTAAGTGCAATTCTGAATCAGCCCCTTAGTGTGAGAATACAATTTTATATTGTGAAACCAGAATTACAATTGAGAGGTGAATTTTTTAACTCAACTCTATAATATAGCTTAAACATAAACCTATGCAATTTATATGCAAAAGTAAAGTATTTTCTATGCATGCAAAAGATTAACATTAATAACCACCCCTTACTTTGCTTAATGGTTTAGTATACCTGTACACTTGCACCTATTTTGCCCTTACTCCCAAACTCTGAATTAGCCCCTTCCTGTCTTGTAAGTGTGGCAAAAAGTTGGCATTGGATATTGATTTGAAAGGGCTACGCTCAGTTCGGTTTATTTTATTGAGTACTGTCAGACAGAAGAATGCTTAACCTGTCAGCACTAAAATGCCCATATGGTTAATGGTCAGCATTCTTAAAACTGGTGTTATATATTATACTCCTGTATTACGGTTCCTTGACTGGCTTTAGATTGCTTACTTCAAGAGACTTCCTCACTTTCTGTATCCAGCATCTGAGAGAATAACCTGTTTAAACACTGATTCACAGGAGCAAATATTGGAGAACATTTTTTTAGTACAATATATAATGCAAGTGTAAACAAATAAACTTTATGCAAGATAACCTGTATTAACTCCAGCCACCTAATCAAACCAGATCTTGATATATAACAAAGTACATCATTTCATTTTGTATATGGGTAAACTCACTGAAATACCATGACCTTGGTTATTTATTTTTTTGTCATTCAATAATTAGATCAAGGATGAGCTAACACACATGGACCCTCTGATGGAATTTATTGCACATATTGGGCCTGATTCACAGTTAAGAATCTGTGTGGCTTTAGGTGCGTATATTTAGGAAGGTATATACTACACATGCGTAGTAAGTTTTATACGCTATTCACGTTGGACTTGGGAACGCAAATGCCGTGATTCAACACTTTGAACCTAAAGTCGCTAGGTTCATAGTAACTTACACAGGAAGGGGTGTGCTGCAAATAATGAACTCGGCAGATAAGAGATACATTTATATGTATTCTGGTACATTGAAGATCATCTTTAACCTAATTCTCTCAAATTATTAAAAAAAAAAACACAAAAATAATTTCTATCTGTTGCACTTTATAGTTGATCAAACATAATACTGAGGAGGCTGCAGAGACATCATGGGGGATACTGGGGATGCTGTAAACACATGATGGGAGCTACTGGGGAGGCTAGAGACACATTAATGAAGGCTGCTGTGGAGGCTGTAGATACATGATGGGGGCTACTAGCTAACAAAGGTAATGTTAGTTATAAGGAAAAAAAATTATTAGCTGCAATAAATTTATCAAATAAAAAATAAAAATTAAATGTAACTGTGTATGTACTTTATAATTCCTGCTTTTTTTTTTATATTTTGCTTTTGGTGTGCCTCGGAATTCTGGAAAGGGTTTAGGTGTGCCAAGGGTGAGAAAAGGTTTAGGAGCTCTGTTCTAGAGTGATAACAAGTGATGAATAATACACAGGTCTACTTGACCCTTGCAAATATTCCTTGTCACATTAAACTCTGAATGTGTAATAGCTTTCAATACTTGTTTAAGTAAAGAAGCTTTGGCTCTGAATCTGACAGTTCGGGGGTGGTGGGTTGGGTGGGCATGTGATGTTTAGTGCCTTATTTATGATTGTGATCCATGCGAATGTCTGAAATTATGGCAGCCATAGCAAAGTGACAGGATTTCCCTATGCCTTGGGAGGTGCAGGTCAGCAGTACCATGACAGCATATATTGGCTGGAAGCTTGAATTGGCACAAAAGGACCAAATGTGTGCACCAGACAAGATAAGGTATACCGGTAATTAATTTGTATATCCAAAGCAGAGTTGTTGAATCAAGTTGCTGCAACACTGGAAAACTGGAGACAACAGAGCTGTACTGAAGCAAGCAAACAAGACCTGCCAAGCTAGAGGGGAGTGCAGCTGCAGGCTGTAGAGCCTCTTTTCCAATTAAGCAGGAGGGGTGGCACCCCACAAAGTGACTGAGTGCACTAAATTGTCTCTGCCTTTCTCTCTACAATTGCCATGTTTAGCTCCGTGGCAAAGGGGGTAGCCCACATCTAATAGCCTCCATTTCACTCACAGCTAGGCCCAAAGACAGGAAGGAGCCTCCGAGGTGGCAACTTCTGGGGCAGCACAGAGCCAAAATGATCATTGGCAGATATTCTGACTTGATCATTCCCAGCACTAGGTTGAAAATGACAAGTTGAGGGAAGACATACACTAAACTAAAGTCCCAGGGTGCCATTAATAACTCCACTCTGGAAATGAAAGGATCTCTGGACCAGGATAGAAACCACTGAAGCTTAAACACCCCCAAGGAAAGCATAATAAAAGCTTTGTTCTCAATGTCGTTTATGGGCAGCAAAGCCCCTGTCCTGTCTTAGCACTCCTGTAGGCACTGATCCAGGGTCACTGCACCAATGCCCATAAGGCTGGTGTCCAAATCACTCACTGCTACCTTTCCACTGAGAGGTTGTGATAGCAGAGCCACCACCAAAGCAAACCCCATATCTGAGCTGAAAGGGATAGGAAATGAACATGCAAAACACACATGAGACCCTCATTTCTCTCAATTATTCTACTGAAAAGTGCAGGCATGGAATCTGCTGTACTGAATTTTTTCAAAGACTAAGACAAGCTTTCCCATCAGCTGCATGCACAGCAAAACAAACATTCAGAGCATTGATACTTTCCCAACTAAAAATAACAAAAGGTTTGCTGTGACCAGATACCGTCAATATAATTTATTGTATCAATTTATTTAAATTAGTGGTACAGTGCGTCACTGTATATCATTGCAAATTTACTTATTTTGTATATGTATTGGGAAATGTATTGATTTCTATGGCATTAGGAAAAAATGTGCTATTGTTGAAATGACCAACACATCTTTTGGCCTGAAGGCACAGTAGGCCATTAGCCTTCATCCTGCATCTTGGAGAGGTATAGGAAATAGCTTAATTGGGAAATTAGATTGTGTAAATTGTGTTAAATTCAAGTTTAGAGGTTGGTAAACATTGTACGCGAGACTGCCAACATGTGTCAAAAAACTGTATAAAAAGAGCTTTATTTTGTATATCAAGAGGTCTTCCATCTGAACTTCTGAATGATCACTAGTCTATAAAGGTCCTTTTCAGGACTCTTGAGCCAATAAAACATCTACCTGCTTTCAAGAACAGTACCTTATGTATTCCAGTATCCAAACAGGATTGGAACTAAACTCTAATTCTTTCCCCAGCTGTCCTGAGTCGTATGACTTCTGCCAGCTACCCTGCTGTCCTGAGTGGTTCAGGGGCAGGACATCAGCGCTGCACCCACAAGCAGAATGCAGTAGATATATCCATGGATACCCAGAAGTAAGCGGTTCCAAGCCCTGTTAGCAACTTGGTTCTGGTAGAGGGACCCCTCCTACAGAGCAGTAGGAGGAGCCAGTAAATTGGTTACTGGCAGTAAGATGGAACCCCTGTACCCAAAGTATAGGAGCTAATTTTGAATAAATCTGGATAATTCATATCCCATTGCTGCTAAGGCAACCTAACAGGATAATGGTTGGGATCACGTGATATCTGTGGGTCAACAGTAGGATTCACATCCTGTTACATCTGGTGACCACAAGTGGGATCAATATCCTGTTATTCTTGCAACTTGTCACACAGGAGGAAAATCCTGTTTCACTGTCAAAATGACACCCAGGAAAATTATCAATTGACACAGAAGTAAATAATATTTTTGTAAATTAGGAATTCAGACATAATTCTTTAACACGTCACTGTTATCGGAGTGTTTATTAGAGCTTTCGAAGGGGCCTTGAACAACAGATCATCCAGGTAAGGTATGTTGGTAACCTCTTACAATCTTATAAAGGTCACAATTACTGCCATAACTTGGTGAAGGCCTTGGGTGCTGTAGAGAGCCCAAAGAGTGGTGCTTGAAATTAGTAGTGTCTTCAGAAGGTTGCAAAGATTTCTCCTTTTGATGGTGATTTGCTCAGTTCAAGCAGGGATTTTGTCATTTTCTTCCTGCTACTGTCTACATTACTTGACATTGGCTTGCATTGTGTCTCTGTTTTGTCTTGCCATGTTTTCCTTTCATGTTCGTCTGATTTTGTCTGTTATCTGTGTTCTGGTAAATCTTGAGCTCTGTTCCTATCCATGCTAGTACCCTGTATCCTGTGCTTACTCCGTATTCCTATATCCTGTAATATATCATGGTATCCATACCTGTATCCGTATATTTGTATTCCTGATCCTACCTGTGAGCCGGTTCGTTTCGTATGTACCTATAAACTTAGTATCTGCAACCTTATTTGTAAGCCACTTCCCTGTACCTGTGTCTGTCTGTTATCTGGGATCCTACCTTTACCTCCTACCTTTGTCTGTTCCTGTGACCTTTCTATCTTGCCCATAGTTCATATTCCAGGATCCTTTTAGTCTGTATTTCCGGACACAATCCTTATTTTCACATTCTACCGTTCTGTTATTCTGTTTTTATACTGTCTTGTTTTTGTCTGCTCCAGATCCTGGATTCCCCTAAATTCCATTCTGGTATTGGTGGCCTTGTGCTAGCTGTTGGTTCTGTCTCCTGTGGTATCCAGTCCGTCTTTGTTCATAGTGGTGTATCGCCGTACTGGGGAGCTGCAGCACAAATCTATCCTCTCTACTAGAGTCTACAACGAAGACCGGCCCCAGTTAGACTGTGCCATGGTGTCTATGAATGAAAGGAATTAATTTTTTTCCATGCCATTTATTACATAAGAAATCAATCCTGAAGGTAGGCACCCAATGCCCCTTCTATTCTTTCTTGCTTCCTGTATTCTATCACCTGATGGGACTCCTGTTGACTGTGCCCTTACTTGACACTTGGTTACAGCTCATCTGTGCCTAAACTGACCTATATCAATATGTTAGCATGGCTATACTCATGGCTAGGCTCATGTTAAACTATTCCATACACAAGACTGAAGGATGCCAATTAAATAGTTATTGAACCCTTAGATATTCATTGTCACATAACGGTAACAGTGAATATAACAAACATTTAAAACCAAGACTTTCAAGGCACATATACTAAACAGTATCACAATTATTCAAAAGCAACATCTCTTCAGAAATAAAGAACTTTTTATTTGTAGATGTACATCAAATACAAATCGAACGAGTTACTGAAAGCTCTAAGATAGTTTTTCCCCCATTAAAAGTGTAAAGAAATAGGGATGTTGCTGAAATTATGTTGTAATATGGCTGAATAGCAATTCTTATTTTGAACATAAAAACTATTAGACCAAATAGCAAGGTCTAGAAAGCAATCTGAAAGAGGTATTCACATTAGGCAAAATTAGACATCGCATCTATGAACCATCAATCTTAGATGGTAAAATCTGAAAACATATATTTTGAGATAAAAAAAAAAAAAAGAAAAAAAAAAAAAAAAAAAAAAAAGCTTTGAACACCACCACTGCGCTTCTAACTTCAACAACTTAAAGACAGTCTTATACATAACCTCACTGGCCCTGTATTCTACAAGAGACATGTGTAGCACATTTACAGTAAGTCATAGCTATTTTCACACTTGCGTCAGCTGCCTCTAGCGTTCCTATAAATATTGCCCATAATGCAGACTCAATCCAGTTTAAGCCGGAAATCTCAAAATGCCATGTTGTCTTTATTGCCTCTTCTTGGGACTTTCCTGTTAAGTTCACTCCCCATTAATATCCAAATTAACTCCACAATAAAAGGGGATGTGCCATGATCAGCATCAAATTTTTACTCAAGCTAGGGGATTAAGAGGAAGTATAGTCATTGTTAAGGAAGTGCTATACAGCGGTAGTGCTGTGGGAGGATTGGTTCTGTGCGTCTTACTAAATTATCTTCGTCATTATGAGGTGAGTTGGTCTGCACAGAATACTTTGAAAGCACAATGAGTGGCCATTAAAATATGGTCAAGCCTGTCTATATAGGGTGCATCCACTCCACATGCTACACACTTCAGTCTGTTCTTATCAATGTTAGCTGGGTCGGCACTGTACTTGTCCTTCAGTGGAATCCTCATCATCTGAGCCTCCATCCCCAGATGTGGTGCTTCCACCACTCAGTCCTGTAATCCTGTAACCCATATTCAAAAGCATCACTTCCAGGGGGTCAGCATTCATCCTCCTTTGGTTAGCTTGACAGGCACCTTCCATATCCTGAACCACTCGCCGGTCCGGGCCTTCACTCTGCCAAGAGAATAAAGCAATCAGTTTCTTAGCTTAAAAAAGAAAAAAAAAATTTTCATACTAGACCATTAATGCACGTTACATTTAAAGAGATAAAAATAAATACCCCCACATTATTTAGCAGTATTCATGCAAGAATTGCAGGGGCTTAACAAAACAGGTCACCTAATAATATTGTGCAAAGGTAAATAAATATTCCACCTTCCTCCTAGCTTACTCACATAACATAAAATGTTCTACATATAAGCCTGCTGAAGGACACCAAATGCCAATGCTCAAATAGAAAGGGTTGATAAAAGAAAAATAACTTACACTAATGCACTGTAAATGTTAACACAGTGTCAAAAGTAATTTTTTGATGTTTTGTTACAGGATTCATAACATTACTAGTTTTCTCTGTATTTCAGTGTTTATTTTTCATGTACTCATACAGCTACAATACATTTTAAAGACTTTGAAAACCCTTGAAATGCTTAATTATACAGGGGAATCAAAATTCTAAAGTAAACAGCAAAAGTTAAAACACATACCATATTGTGGACACAGCTTTGGCCATGGGCACACTCCTTACCCAAATAAAAACCGCTTCAAATGATATCAACTCTAAACAAACACACTGCACTTAGAGCTTGGTTTTGTCAGCTAGAGGCAGAAGAAAATCACACTAGTTGGCAAAACCATGCTACAATGCATATGATTGTGTATGCGTCATGCAAGAACAAGCTAAATATCTCCAGCATGCAAAAAACGTTAAATATGTACTTGCATCACTACACTGTTTGCAATGTTGTAACTTTGCCTTCTGTATGTGAATCTCCTCTTAGATTCAATTGACACACAAAAAAAAGAGGCAGCAAAACAGACTGAAAATTTACACAAATCAAAACACAAAACTTTCTTTCAAAAACTACTAGAATAACTGCCTGCATCCTCTACCTCTGGCAGCTATTACCCTATTGCTACCACTTAGTAAAAGGAGACTTTAGGAACCAATTTAGGGGTCTATTAATCCCTAGGCACCACATAAATTGCCATCCCCCATCCATAACAACGTTTTTGTAGTTTTGTTGTCTTAGATATAAAATGAATTGGTTTGTTTGTTTTTCTGTCTGTCCGGTTTTGCATTTGGATACCCCTGAAACCAAAGCAAGGTGGTTCAGTTGGATCCTAGCCAGGTTTTAGGGGGTTAGGGTCCCTGTCAGACCTTCTATTGGTGTACACCGGGCAAAACGTTGACCCGGACAGCCTGTTCTGAGCCTTCCCCTGAATGGAGTTGGCAGTTAGCTAACCACAGATCTTCAGTGGATGTAGACAGGCTTGCTCATTTTGTTAATTGCTAAAAAGACATTATTAATACTTTATACACAAAAACACACACACACACTGTGCACTGTGCTTCTCAACATTAATTTGTAGAGTACCAGTTAGCAACTATAAAATCATGTCAAGTACCACTTTGAATATCATGTAGACACATGCCCATGCCCTATACATATATTTTCAGGGTTTTTGTTTACATATTTGTGTAGTGATTTTAAGGTGCATTTTGTATATATGCCATTTAGCTTCCAAATATCAATTTTATAAATTACGTCCTTGGCCATTTGTTATCGTACTTCCTTACAACCTTGACCAGTTGCCCTAAATACCACCTGACAATGGTTGAGAATCCCTGGAATAGAGCATTGAAGACCACAGGGATGCATTAATTTGGGGTCCTTATCGGGTTCACCAGTGAGTAATCAGGATATAAGGTATGCTATGAGTTCATTTTATCCTGATGTGCTGTGATTTTTTTGTGCAAGACGCCGAGTGCCGGGTATACTAATGCTATATATGTATATATATATATGAACCTCTATCTTTAAAATAAAAGTTAGAGAATTATCTTTCTAAACCAAGAGCTCACCTCACCTATTTTAAAGATAGAGGTTCATGATTAGTAACTGAGTAATGGCTCTAAAATGATTTGTAGCAGCCTCCATTTTGGATGTGTGTGTATATAATACTTATAGCCAGATTTCACCTTTCTACATAACACATATTTACTGTATTATACAGTAATAACATATATTACACATATCTTAACAACCTCAGGACGTGGGCTCCACAATCTCACAACAGGATCAATACCGCTTGTGGCCAAAAAGCAGTAACTTGGATGTGGCTGTAGGCAGTTCACAATGGACTCATCTCCTTGCAGGACACGGATTAGAGCACGAGTATCCTTCTCCCAGATAAAGAATGAACCATCATCTGAACCACTCACTATATACTGGGCATTGCTAGAGAAAAACAGAAAGGGTCATTTTAAAGCACAGAAATGGTATAAGAATTGCACTATGTAATCTGACGGCAATATATACAAACCTGGTAAAGAAAATAAATAATAGGACGACCTGTGATGAAACTTGAATGGTGAAAAAAAACAAAGCATTACAATATGGGGCACAGCAATCAGGTGGAAGTGTTGCTTATTAATTTATTAATTACTGTTAATCTGACTTAGATTAGTAGCTGCTTATAGCATGAAGTCTGAACTGTTACTATACCCACTTCCACCTGTATTTCTGCATTCCCCTAATCCATCCCTGCAGTTTGTAGATTAAATTTAGGTTAAAATGAATTTAAAAAAAGATAATAGTTTGTTACAACAGATTGATAGAGTAAACTATTGTGAAATTAAGTATCACATGTATGTATAGTTAATGGTATCTTAGCATCTTACTAATGTAGGGGGCTATTGAAGACACAACCTCTGTTAAAACCTGGTTGCAAGATCCGTAATAAGAGGTCCGGAATTAAATGTGATAATGTTTCACCATCCTGAGGTGTTAGATAACGTGAATGTGCAGCAAAAGTAACCTGTAGAATAATTTATTCTTCAAGAATTTTAAAGTAATGATGGTAACTCTGGTTATATAATTGTAGATATTATCGATCTTTTTTGTTAAAAAAAAATACATCTGAAAACTAAACCATAAAATGTTGTCTAAGCAGGCCTCCTTAAATAAAGAAGGCAATGCTCCAGTGCCTTTATCAGTTCAGCCATGAAAGGGAAGAACACACTATACAGAGAATAGACTTGACATCACCAGCTATATCTAGATATTGACTTCTGCCTAACCATCAGAAGGTCAAAGTATTTAAGATAGTCAGCAAAGGGGTTAACACAAGAAATGTAACTTATATGGAGCAGTCCCAATGTGGACAATTACAATATGGCAAACGCATAGCTGATTCACTGTAGCCTATGAGGAGGAAGGCAGTAATACACAAAAGAAAATATGTCAAGCCAAAAATATTCAGATGGTCCAAGAGGAACCTATTTGTGTTTACTAGCCCATAAAGTGAGGGACACCCTTAAATATCTCTCTCGCCCTCTCTAAATATACACACACATACAAACACACAGATATGTAATCACATCAGCATCACACTGCTGGGGGCTTCACTGTGATCATTGTGGTAACCTAGTGCATAATCTGTCCCAGGTTCTCTTCCTCATTATTCCAGCATCAGGTCAAAAATTGGTGACCTTGCATCCGGAATTTTTCAAGCCCTTGTAGACAGGTCATATATCAAGGTGACATCTTTCTCTGTAACATGAATCAAAGCATCTACTCTTTTGTCTCCCATAAAATAGTACAAAAAAAGGACTAAGGTAAGGAAGAATACAAGATTATCGAGTCACTTCAGTCTCCACTACTCTTGTGGTAGGTCCATGCAAAAAACAATGGGTACTATTGAATAGGTATGTCCTTGTTCAGTATAGTTAGCATGTCAATTTTTTGCCTAAAACTATTTTCCTATAATCAAAACCAAGCAACCAAATAAGAGCAGTTATAATTACAAAGATTGTAACTGTAAATACAATATTTGGATTACCTTCCCATGAAGCTGGCTTCTTTTATGTCTGTGGTGGTATTACAGTGGCCGCAGTATCTATGTTTATAGTCCAAACTTCTTTCTCTAAGCAGCAGTTCATCTTCTGAAAGAGAATCCTTCCTTCCCCCTGGCCGCAGGCGAGCAGAGCCCCCCTTTTTATCATCTTCTGTGGAAGAGACATAGATAATGGTTGCATGATCAGTGGAGTTGTGAGTGGAAATGGAAACGAATATACCAATAATGCTGCAAAAGGTAAGTGCTAGCAAAGAAGTCAATGAGTATTGTGGAGGGTGTGTGAGAGGGCGATAAATTAACTAGAATTTATGTTTATATATGACATCAAGAGAAAAAGAGAATACTGTCTTTATTACCTATAGTAATGGTGGACCGGATTTACAAAGAAGTTTTTGCGTGGGGTTGCGTGCATATTTTTAGGAGCGGAGTAACTGCACATGCATAGTAACTTTTTCCACACAAATTACATAGTATTTACGCATGTAAGTACTTTAGGCACGGACTTGTGAATCGCACCTAGGGATATACATACGGAGGGGCGGGGTTTTTCCCCCATACAGTAGAAGTTACAAGAAAGTGGGCGGGGGGAAGCATTTCAATGGGCATTTGAGGGCGCGGTTAGATAAATACGCACGTACGTAAGTAACATACAGGCGTAAGTACACACGTATAGTTAAGGGTGCCATATGGAGGTGTAAGTCACAGAAAACACATCCGGGCAAAGTGTCATAGGCGTTGCCTTGCTCCGTGCATGCGTACTAGCCTCAAGTCTGGAATACGTACATGCTGGTTTTACGCTCAAAATGGGACCAAATAACCCTTTAATATTGATTTTTATCATTCAGGACTAAAGGTCAATGGCACATTTAAAACAGATTTTAGGCAGATTAACTAAAATTCGGAGGGATTTGTTATACACCTAGGGAGATTAAATGCGGCAAATACTGATTGCTGAAAGGAGGTGAAGATTATTGAAATACACGTTTAGGTAGTAGAATGAGCTTACGACTGTCAGATTTGGAGAATAAGGCAACTCTGATGTCCCTGTCTAGAGCATCACATGCACTGCTTTGAGCCTGCTCTGGGAACTTGGCCTTGAACCCTTCCAAACATTCCAGTGCTTCAGAGACATAACGAAGCTCAAACAGACAACGGGCTAGTCGAAAGTGAGCCTTTAGATGGGCCGGATTTAGTGCCAGTGCTTGCAGGCAGTCCCTCAGTGCATCATAATGATCTCCATCCCTAGAAACAAGATGTAAAGAAAAGAAAGTACAGATAAGGCTGTGTGCCACTAAGCCCCATAGCCTAGTCCACAAGTTATTCTACTTACCACTTGTGTTTCATGTACAGATAAGGCTGTGTGCCCCATAGCCCCATAGCCTAGTCCACAAGTTATTCTACTTACCACTTGCGTTTCATGTACAGATAAGGCTGTGTGCCACTAAGCCCCATAGCCTAGTCCACAAGTTATTCTACTTACCACTTGCGTTTCATGTATGCAGCAGCACGATTTCCAAACAGCATAGCAATGCGAGGAGCCCTCTGCATGGCTTCACTATACAGCTCAATTGCCTTGCTCCATTGCTGATGGGCAAATGCATCATTAGCTTTTTGTTTTACTTTTTCCAAGTGTGGAGGAAGCTCATTTGATGATCTACGAAGGGCAAGTAAACAAACAGTAAATTATTGACTGGAAAGTGAAATCAAACCATTTTAGTATGAATTGAATTAGCAATGCAAAGGAGTAAACTCATTTTAGATATAAATGAACAATATGTACAAAGCATAAATACATAAATTACATAAGCAGTCTCTTAGTGAAGGGGAAAGGGGAGAGCTTAAGCATTTCATTTGGTCGGATCCTGACCTACGGGTGCCTTACGGCCGCCCGAGGTCGGTACGGCCGGCATCGTACGTGGCCAGATTCCTACCCTAACTTGTACGATCAGGCCATAAGGCCGCATAGCTGATCATAACAGGCCTTCCCCCCATCCCCTAATTAGCATGTCTAATTACGACATGCGTAATGGGGGGGAAAGCCCCCTTTTCATAAGAGCCGGCGTACATAACATACGTGACGTAAGAAGTTTGTGCGCATGTGCACAACCTTCAAAACAGGGGAATTACATATGTAATTCCCCTGTCGGCCGTCTACTACAAGGTTTTGATCTTCAATTTATCGAGTACTGCATGGAAGGATCATTTTTGGACTATAAACAGCTATGGATACCAAAAAGTTTACCTTGCTCCCATTTGACACTGGTTATTGGGCTGCGTACACATATCAGTGGTAACATCTCCACATGTATTCAATTATTAGCAGATCACTAGGCACAGTTATTGCAATTTGTGTTTATATGGACAAGCTTTTTTTCTTTAACCATTAAGCATGATTGTTATTTGAACTTCTGTAATGGATTTCATCTGCACAAAGAACCATGCAGCCATCATACAATGCATAGTGTTTTCAAGTAAATAGATTTGCAGGCATTTTTGTGTGTTTAAGGAATGTTGTATTTTACCATTGGCTGGTAAGCTAAGAGTGTTCAGGTTTTCTTTTACATACATCCACTTTGTACCAATACACTGTTTCATATCTGACCAATGTTTATTTGTACAGTTTTATTGTAGTTAAATTGGTGCCTTATTTTTTACAGTATCTGTTCTCTTTCTAATTATCCCAGACTTCATATTGGTTCAGAAAAGAGCAACCTAACTATATTTTTCATAATACTAAATTCCATTTTTTTCTGCTAGATAACATGTGCTCCATCTAGCAGTTTTTAAATGGAGAAAGGAAAAAAACCTTCTAAAAACATTAAGCAAAAAAATGACAATGTAAAACTAAAAATCAACGCAAGGCTAGATAAATAAGAAATAAAATAAAATGAGTGAAATGTCTCAAAAAAAAGAGGCTCACCCCATCATGTTCTTGGCTTCATTCACACGGATGCCATTTGTGCACAATCCATTAGCTGAAGTCTTGCCATTTTGTACTTCTAAATTTGGAAATTAAAAAAAAAAATGTAAGTTTTCAGAGAGATAAACAAAATATAACAATTTACAAATATGATTTAAATTACAATATTTTCAATATATATTTTTGAACTTATTTTTGAAAAACAATATTCATACTTTATCTATAGGAACTCAAATATAAAGCAATGATATAAAGCTTCATTACATTCAGAGCCAACCAAATATTTTAGAATACTCACCTCCGACTGTATGGTGAGATTTAGGCAGCAGGAACGTACAAGGTCGTTGCTTGAATGTGAGGTCAAAGAGATATACCTATAAAACAGAGACAACTTCCATAAAGGATATTCTTTAAAACAATATTAAAAAGTGACTTCTTCATACTAAGCATACTTACCTGCTCCCCTCCCATGTTGACAAGCAGCTCAGTCCCATCTGGACTAAACGTTACATATGTGGCCACTAAAACTCGCAATCTGTTGTTGTAATCTGGCAGCTTTACTGGAAGGTGGCCTGAAAATATAAATATAATATATAAGTTCTGTATGTTGTAAACAAAAAACATAGAAAGTGACGGCAGATAAGAGCCACATGACCCTTCCAGTCTACCCAGTTGTTTATTTAAAACTATACTGACCCTACACCCTATTTACCCTCAATTTAGTTTGAGATTTAGGATATCCTTATATTTATCCCAAGCATGTTTAAACTGTTCTACTGTATTAGCCTCAACCACCTCAGATAGGAGGCTATTCCACTTATCTATCACTCTCAAACTTGGGCGCTTGGCAAATGTGTTTTCAACTATGATGCTTGCTTTTTAAGCAAGGTAGAAATGATAGTATGCACTTTTCTGCCAAAACGCTCTGTAAATCCACCCCTTCTCCACGCATGAAAGGTATGTCATAATATACTATGGTTAGCTACCTAATAGTTTCTGATAAAGAAAGGGAGACCTAGGCCCTGGACTATTGTAGACCTTGTTAAAAGATCTCTCCTTAACTTTAGGGGTTTATGTACTCTGATGAAATTATAGGCCAATCATAGGGCACTTAGCACTGTAGTGAAGGGATTATAAAAGAAGACCTTGACTGTACACAACTAGCAATTTTAAATAAGGACTAAAAGAAAAACCAATCTAGTATACCATTGTATCATACCATATGTTAACATGTATATGAGACTTAATTAGCCTTAGGAAGATGGCTTTACAACCCAGAAGCATATCAGTCCTTGCATGGTTAGATGACTATTTAGTCACATAGGTCCAGTAGTGATTGATCAGAAAGTCTAATCAAAGTCTACCTAGCGCAGCACTGGCAATCCTGCCCAGAAGGAGCACACTGCTAAGCACCAGGTGTAACTATGAGAAAAGGACTTTAAAATATATGGTCTGACATATTATATCTCTACAATTATTTATTAAAAGAGGCTTTTATATAGAAGAAGAACCAGAAGGCGCTTATGGTGCAATATCATAGCTTATGTTGGTGACCACTACCTAATGAAAACACCTATAACAGTATATGCATACCCGGTCTAAACCACAGCACTGGTCTCAGCATATGTGGACCGAAGCAAAAAAGAGACCCTCTCTAGTGCAATAAGTTCAATAAAATGACAATTTATTCAAAATCAATAAATATGCATACATTAATGAAAATTAACATCAGCTTTTCCGAGTATCTCATGTAGTGGGACCACACTGCAGGTTCAGTAATCACACCAAAGCGTTTCTTCCGTGGATTAACTTTAGGACTTCATCAGGGTGTTATCAATAGTATCAGACAGACCAGGCTATTTAAAGAGCAGAAAATTCATGCCCTTTTTCTTTCATTACCACACATGCGCAGTGCCAATGGCAAATGCCAAAAGTTCTAAATTTCTTTGTGATTCTACTTGGATCACATTCAATAGACAGTAGGGATGCGTCTACACCCTTTCCGGATAGCGTTGCCTCCTCTCCCTTCATTCAGCATGACTACCTGTCACTTAGTGTGCCCAGGCAACTGCTGCTTCAGTCTGCGCATGTGCAAAATACCTATCAATTGAGTCCATCCCAAAATAGCTAGGGATGCTATGGGAACGCACCAAGTGGTTGCGTGCATTCTTATGAATAAACAGTGTCCATATTCACAATTATTAACGCGGAAAGGCACACAAGCATTCCAACATAATATGGAACGCAGTTATAGTGATAACATGATATTAAAGTGCTATGGGACAATTATATAATAGAACTGAACCCTAAAGGGGGAATATAACAGCAATGTCACTAGAGTGCACAATGTTAAAAGACACTATACTAAAATCTGTACATCCATACAACCTAAAACACAGAATATATATATATAAAGGAAGTACAAATATAAAAAATATAAAATATAAAAAAATTTATATATACAAATAGCAGTAGTTCAAGTAATAGAGGTGCAAAGAATAAATGCATTAATTCAACAGCAGTTCAAAAATTTTTAATTTACAGAATTATAAAGTTACAAAGTTAAGGTGCAAGGCAGTGGGTTTTGAATAACCAATATATGATATATAAAAATAGCAGCAAGTGCAAGTAATAGAAGTACGAGGAATTGACAGCAGCTCAAAAAAAAAAAAAGTGTTCAAAACAGAGTATAAAATTAAGGTGCAAAGCAGTGGGTTTCGAATAACTGGGAACATAGGGTAAGAAGGGTAAACCCGGCCCAGGATCCAGCCTGGTGCCTCCAGTACTTAACCAGACATTCTATCAGGGACCATCAGTGCTTTCTCTAGGAAATGAAAGAAAGCCCCCTTATCAGTATTCTAAGCAAGAATAGCTAGAAACAGTGAAGCTTAAAACATGGGATAGTCTCATGGTTCTGACCACTTGGAACCAAAGTGCAGGGCCTGTCAATAATACCAGGGCTCAAAAAAACAGGAATGCAAGGTAAGCAAGGTACAAACCTACATCTAGCCAGAGAATTCAACCCAGTGTTACAGCTAACCAATTTCTGGCAGGTACCATGGAACATCTTTAGGGAATGGGATGTAAGACACAAGCTTATCCAAAACCAGCCCACAGGACCCATGGTCAACATCCATATCTTGATAAGAAGCCAAAAATCAGAGATGTACACAGTGAAAGAACTCGAGACACCTAAAAACAACTATAGAAATTATCAGTATTTTTTTTATTTAGACCTTTCGGAACTAGGATATTCAGTTCATATATATCCATTTCATTTCATATTAGACCAGTCTTTTGGGGAGGTCTCTGCCCCATTCCCCAAAGTAACATGTTCAATCAGCTCATGAGTGTGCCCTGTTGGATCCCCATTGTGTTTCTTCTGAAACTATCCTGAAACAGAACATGTGTTCATGAATCCTTAGTCTAATGTTACACTTAGTTTTGAAGACATATTTTATTTTGCAAGGGCACTCAAGTAAATAAATCACTGAAGTTGTGGAACAGTTCATGAAGTTTCTACTCAAGCTTCTACTCTCAAACTCCTTTGTATCATGTTAGTTCCAGGTTTTACTGTTCTTATTCATATATCTGCACATATTGCAGTGGGTGCAGTTATGCAATCCTAAACATTCCTTTCCACAGGGGTCTCTAGGGCCTGTGTTCAAGGCTATTCCACTTATCTATCACCCTTTCAGTGAAGTAATTTTTCTGCACATTTCCTTTGAATCTACCACCCTCCAGTTTATATTCATGTCCTCGTGTTCTATTAAACCTCTTCCATTGAAAAATGCCACCCTCCTACAGCCGGTCACAACCCTTGATATATTTGAAAGCTGCTATCATATCCCCCCTCTCCCTTCTATGCTCCAAGCTATACATGTTTGGTTCCTCTAGCCTTTCTTGTTATGTTTTGTGACACAGGCCATGGACCATTTTCGCTCAAGATGGTGTCGGAATTCAAAACATCCCAAAGCTTTTCCAAGGATTTTGTAATGTAATTCTCTGCGCAATTGTACTGTGTGATGAACAGCACCAGGTTTTCCTGGATGTTCTTTGTTTTGTATGTTGTAAGGGATTGTCTCTTGCCTCTTTTTTCTTTTTGGCTTCCTCATTTAGCAATTTGGGGTATCCCCTTGTTCTGTATCTAAAAATGCATACATTTCTATGCAGCAAAATATTCTTCCACTAACTAGATGTCCACTGAAATTGTGTAGATAACTATTTTTGTCTACAGTTTTCATTACATTTTTTGTTAGATTTTTTAATTTCACTATATAAAACCAAGTCTAAAAATTCTATGTGGTCTTTGGATATTTTGGATGTGATCTTCAGGTTATACTCATTCAATCCCAGCCCCAGCAAAAACAAATATCGATATATGTTTTATTAAAGTGCAACTGCTTAGAGAAGGGGTTATCAGTCAAAAGGTACTTTCTCTCCCAGCTTCCCTTATGAAGCTTAGCAAAGCTGGGAGCGAAAATGGTCTCCATGGCCGTGCCATATGTCTGTAAATAAAAGGTATTGAGGAATAAAATAGTTGTGTGATTATATGAACCCAATGAGATCACAGATAAAGTTTTATGTGGTCCCACCAAATTAGCATCTTCCCTTAAAAACTCAGACACAGATTTAATGCCTTTCTTATGGTCAATTGAGATGTATAATGCTTGTATATCGACCGTAACCCATATCTTTTAGATATGAAGTTAGTTCTTTCTCATACTTATTTAGAAAGATCTCCACATACTCTGAGATGTGTGATGTGGGGGATCCAATGCCTGATAGAATGGGCCTGCCCTGGGGGGTTGGTTACATTTTTATGGACCTTTGGAAGACCTTTGGGAGATAATTAAAGATCTGTATAATGTTGCTGGGAATAAATACTGATACTTGTTTTGTAATTGTATTGTTATATAGTCTCTGTAAAAGTATCCTCCATAACTCATCAATGAACATGTTTGTGGGGGTCTTGTTGGAGATATGAATCTATATCTCCCAGTAACCTTGCTGCTTCCATCTTGTAATCTGACCTATTGAGTACCACCAGGCCACCCCCTTTATCTGTCTGTTCAAAAACAAGTTCTTTATTATTTTTAAGAGTCTCTAGGGTTTTTTTCTCCTGCAAGCTCAAGTTAGTCAGATGCACTTTGTTATTCTACACCTTTTCAAAACCTCTCTCGAGTTCATGAAAAAAAAATCTATATGTTACTGTTTTGTGATTTGTGGGGTAGAATTTAGAGGTGCATTTATGCCTGAATTTGGAACTTCTTTGTCTTTTTAATGTAAGGTTTATTAAGATCTATAAAAAGTTGGAATTTGTTTGGTCTACTGATTGGGGCAAAAGACAAGCCCTTATTTAATAGGGAAATGTCTATTTTTGTAAGTTTACACTTGGATAGATAAAAAATTCCAGACTATTTTTTTTCCTATTATTATTCAGTTCTATGTTCTTTTATGTATTGCTGTTTGTGTTGCTGCTGTTCCTCCTCGCTTCCCTCTTTTCCTGAGAGCCTAGATGTATACCCTTCAGGAGGTTGCTCTTTTTTACCACTCAAGGCTTTTATATGACACCATTATATAACATAGCATTTAAAAAAATGTAAACAATCGTTATAAAACAAGACTGGGCAATAACAAACAGATTGGTTGGGCAAGGCGACCCCCTTGCTCGAAAGCCTACAATCTATAGCCCAGAACAAATGCACATACAATTACAGTGATCCAGACCCGAGCACAACTCACTGCTGCATCTGCTAACATTCAGCGTGGATTTCCGTGGGAGCGAAGGCGTTGACAATCGTAGTCAACGTACAGTAAGAAAAAGCTCACTCCCATCCAGACCTGAACATTAACGTAAGTTTAGTACAATTTTCAGTTAAATATTGGCACTAGCCACAGAGCATGTCATAGTCCATAAAACTGCTGAAGGCAAACATGCCACAACATATAAAAGACATATATACACAACATATACAAGACTGTTGGGGCAACATTTTACCTTCGGAAAGCAATGCTAAAGTTATGGGAATGCTGTCTAAGCATTGTGCTGTAGGTTTGTTTAAAATAAGAAAAAGATATTTAATACTCTACATGCATGACAACATATTTGTTTCATTTGCATTGTTAATTACATGCCCAGAAGAAAAAAAAACCACTATATTCCTGCACTCTGCACTTGCCGTACTTGTGTACCAATCCACAGCTGCAGTGTTACTGCTTGATCACAGTGTTAAACTAAAGCTATGTTTTAATATTTTCAAATTTTTGGGAGTAATTATACCCAGCTGAATGCCTTTCCCCCACTACTTCCATCTTCGGAACAAATTGTTGATATATACGAACTATAATACCAGATGGATAAATAAAAGACCATGAATAACAGCAAAAGCAAGAAACGATTAGACTAACATCAGAGGCGGAACTAGCGATGTGTGGGCCCCCGTGCAAAAAATATGCTTTGGCCCTGATGATATCCCAGGTAACCCGGTGGGTTAGGTTCGGCGGTGCGGTGATGATGGCTGCGGGCCCTTGTATCAGCACGGGTCCCAGTGGTGCTGCACCTATTGCACAAATGGTAGTTCCGCGCCTGACTAATTTGAACCTTACCTGCCACATAGTACTGTGCAGCTCCCTCAGGAATAGGCTTTTGCCTTGAGCAAAAAGTGTGGAGTCCAGACTGCATCTGCTGGAGATTCTTCCTGCATTAAACATAGGAAAGAGAGTCCAACACTGAGATAGTTATGGTAAAAAAGTACATAATAATAAATCAATAAATACATATAAAAAAATTCTAACAAGTATGCCATTTAAATGTATTACAAAAATAAATCACTTACCTGTGACTATGGATCATCCTGATATCATACAATCTCACAAATGGCCCACTGGCTCCAACTGCCAAACAGTTATTATCCTGGGGGCTAATGCTTACACATTTTGCTTCCACAAGTTGGCCACAATACTCTGTCAAATCAATCAAAACATCAGAGTGGGTACTACTCTCTCTTAAGTCATACTGCCTGAAATAAAGGAATACAAAAAATGGTCAGATGGAAAGCAAAGTAAAATGATATTTTAAAAGACATACTTGTATTTCTCCCTAGTATCAGAGACATAGAATTTCTGACCGGATCAAGCCATCCTCTCCTGCACTCCAGAAAGTGTTAGGCCACATAGGGGCAGTGGCTACCCGTTTCACCCTGTTGGTATGTTCCGAAAAAACATGGAGGGTCTCTCTTGAGTTAACGTCATGTACATGAACCTTGGCATCTGCTGCTCCAGTAATTAAGATACGGTCCCCAGTATGAGGAAGGAACTGATAGGGATGAGACAAAGAGGAACATAATGTTGAAAAGTAGTTATTTATTTTTTTATTTTGGGGAGGGGGGGATAAATAGAAATATCACAAATAGCAACTAACAAAAATCAAAACTTCCTTTACGTCAGATGAAATAAAACGAGCAAATGTCGTTATGATTTCTTAATGTTTACAAAAACTTCTGTTGCTTTCCCCAGTTTACCGTTACCAAAGATAAATACAGTATTCCAGAATTATTTCTGCTTCAGTATCTGCAATTACACTACAACCCACTCAGTGAGGTACAGTTCAAGCCATGCTTCAATCAGTTTACATGCCTTGCTTTTTAGCACAGAACCCACAGGGTTTACTGAACTCCTCTCTCGTTCGTAAAAAGTGCGCTGCTATAAGTGTTACAGCTGCCGTATGCACGGCTAGCTGTGTGTCCGTCCCCGTCCCGCGCTGCTCTGCTTACCTTACTTCCCACGACGCGTCTCTGGGGATTCCCCTGCCGACAGGTCCCCTGGTTACAGCGTCCTAGTAACCAGCCTCGTGCGTCCGGTCTCTGTAGCGCGCTGCTCGCAGCTCTCTGGCTCTTTTATGCGTTCCACCTCAGTAGGTGGAACGCTTCTCAGTAGGAGGAGCTGTGTTAGGCTGTCCTATCACAGGACAGCAGTACCTTTATAATCCCTCTCCGTCCTCACTTCTGTGCCGGTTATAGTATCTGTACCCTCAGTTCTGTGACCTGCTATCTTTGTGTGCCTAGTGCTATCCTGCCTAGTGAATCGACCGTTGTTTGACCCACTTACCTGCCTTGATCCCTGCCTCTGTTTCCTTTGTGTATCCAGCCCTGGTTCTCATCCCTCATTGTACCTTCCTTCCCTGCTGTACCTACTTATTCCCTTGAGTATATGTCTATGTTCCCTCTTTGGAGGTCCCGCTGTATGAGTGTGTGTGTGCAAGCCCTTGTGCGTCTTGTCCAGTCCCGTGAACGGTGTTTTGTCCAGCGTGCCGCGTTCAGTGTTACTCGTAGTCCGTCACAGTCCGGTCTATTCCGGACTGACTCTACACCCACTTGCCTTACTGTTCCCCTACCCTCGGTCTGGTGTCCACTCCGGGTTTCTTATTCTCTTCCACGGGTCTGGTTCAACGGGGCACGACCAGGCTATTGGGGCGCAGCCAAATCCATCCCCGCCATCTGGGGCTCTGGTGAAAACCCCCTGATAGCAAAGTTACCGGGCCCCGGCAGTCGACCCGGTCACTACCTCTTTCTCTCCTGTGGCCACCTCGGTACTCCCACAGGTAATCCCGAGGTGCCACTCCCGTTCAGCTTCTCCTCTACGACCACTCCGGTTCTCTGCGAGGTAAACCCGAAGTGTCGTAACAATAAGACAGCCTTATGTCTCACTTGCGGATCAGCAGACCATTCGACCACTGGTACTCGCATATGTGGAAAAAATCTCCCACACTAAAATTTAAATGCTTCCCTCGTCCACCTTGGCAGGGGGAGGTAAAGCACAGCCCCTTTCCACTTAAACTCCATGGTATGGAACTTGGTTCCGTGCGATAGAAGTTACGTTAGTAAATCTAGCGCAACAACTGGAGGGCACCCTCCATTCCATAGAGCCCACATGGGCGCTTTGCATGTGTAAGTGGGCTCACGGTGTTAACTGTGGATCCGGTCTCATGTTATTGCATACTTCTCTTTAATGGTATTTGTTCAGAGATACAAGCAATGTCTCTGTAGCTGTGGAGAAGAGGGCGTCCTGCTACATATATTTTGGGCATGGATATAAATGGGATGGTATTTCATCTTCACCAATAATCCCTACTCTCCACAACTTCTACTTGCAAACATATTTTTCATCTAATATCGCACGTTACTAATGCTGTAGAATACAACTGGAGAGAACTTGGATTGTCTATAAGAATAATATATCTGCCATTACCTCTAATCAAATGATGCATCACAGGCCTCCTGAACTACTAATATTTCTTCATGACACTGCTATTTTTCACCTTTTACTCCGTGTACCCTGATTTCTGGGTTGATAATGATTACAGTTATGCAAATGCCTTGCACTATGTTCACAACCATGCACATCATTTAAAAAATAAAGCCTCCTCCAAAGGGGTCATTCACCGGTATTTTGTACTTAAAGTCCATATTGTCCATGTGAACTATTTATATACTATTTCAGTACTTTTTAGAGATCTCAACATAATAAAAAAATATGATTAACATAAACAATTATAGTATATCAACAAAAGCATTTTTGTACATTACAATAAAAAAAATTAAATTTATTCCAAAAAGCCCCATAGCGCCGCATTGCTCACCTTAACAGAAAAGATGTTAGCAGTGTGACCTGTGTGCATAGACAGCAGTTTTTTGTGATGAAAAGGATCCCATAGCATCATATGCTGATCATCAGAGCCAGACGCCAATAAACTGTATTATAAAGAAAAAGAAAAGAAAAAGCAAAAGCATGTTCACCGGTGTGCAGAGGAAGAGAGAAAGGAGAATCTTTAGCCAAATGTATAAAGGTTCACAAACAGTCACAAGAAAAGAGAAAAAGTGATTGCACAAGTACATAATATAGATTAAGCTTTTTCTGAATTCAGTCTTAAAACTCTACCCTATTATAAGATTTCTTTAAACTGCACAAAATAAATAATCCATTGGGTTTTTCAGCATTGAAGATTTTTTGTTGCATTGAGATATTTGTATTAATGCGCAGGTGTACATAAAATATTTATTTTGTTTAAACAAGGCAATTTTGTATGGATGATCCCTAGCACAAGTGTACAGTTAGGTCTTATTGTGATGCTTTTCATCTATAAGTGCTGAAATGGCTTCATTTTTTCTGGCAGTCACAGACAGCGGCCAATACCAGAATAAACTATACAGGTGCTTTTTTATATACTATAAATATTATCAGCTATGTTGAAAGAATGTTTAATGGTGGCATGAATTTGTATTCAACAGTAAACCAAAGGTTATTTATTTGCAATTTTAGAGGAAAAAAAATATAAAAATTAAGCAGATTAGTTAGAATATGTGATAGAATTTCTGATGAAATCGCATGACAGCGATGAAACGCGTTAAGATGATTGATCCCACAAACGTACTTCTGAATTGAGACTCCAATCATTCTTGTCCGGATTCCATTTACCCTGTGCAAGTGCAACTTTTATACGGATAACTTGCTGAGTGGCCACTGCTCTGACGGCACCACGGAGACCTCGAGAGACCGTGCGGCTCTGTCTTCCTCCCACGGTGCTCTAATCCACCTGAGCTTAACTCGTACATCAACAGGGCAACAGCTGAATACAAAGTGGGACTCACGGGAAAGAGGTATTTACATCTTAAAGACTGTGTGCATAGCGCTCCCCAGGACTCTATCTTGCCATCTACATCTCCCTTTTGAGGATTGTACTAAGTCCGGGAATCACAGTCCTTATTCACCCTTCTGTGGCTCACTTAACATCTCCCACTTATTGTTGATTACGAGACTCCACTACTTTTACTATTACCAGCTACTACTGATCGCTATTAATACTGCTCACTGCACACTTCTCAACACTAACGGATGTTTGATAACGGAGCCCCATTCATTTGCTTAGTGGGATCTTTATTCTAAGATTTAATGCCTATTTGTCATTTCTCTTTTACATGTTTTAATATTGATAAATAATTTTGTTATTTGCTATAACAGAAGCCATTTTATTAATTTTTGAATTTTTCATTCTTTTCATAATCATTTCTATAATTAATGTATGGAGGTGTTCACTACCCTAGCACTCATCAAATCATTGTGTCTGGTATCTATTGTTATTGGGGAGAACAGACCCCAATTTTTGATTAGTAGCGTTCACCTAGTGACCCTATATTTTTATTTCCAACTCCCCCTGTGTTCTACTCAGCCAATTTATTCCAGTTTATATGTGATAGGACACTGCAAAATTAAGTACGCTGAGGATTTAATTTTGGTTTTGTAATGTGAGTAACAGGCTCTTGAAATCAGGTTATGATTTTAAGGGCCCAATTCTATTCCCCATGATGTTGCTGTTCTATCTTCATGCTCAATTGGTCAGGAGAACATGATTCTTTAACCACATTGCGCATTAAACAGGCATCTCGCAACATGGGCGATGCTGAATTTTAGGTATTTGTGGCCAATTGCATGAAATATGGCCTCAAACACCTAGTTATGAATAAATACATCAAATGCTGAGTCCACCTATAGTTTCTAGTCAGTCATCACCACCTGCATTGCAAGCTTCCTCCAGCTAGAAAAAAGCTGGGATTTCCTCACGATGGGCCTGATCCAGACCTACGCCCGCAATCGATCGTACGCCGTTCGGGAGCGTAAAACCGGGCTCCGGGTTCCGCCGCTGTAAGTCGGTACAATCAATGGGAGTGTCATGGGCGTGAAAGTTTATACACCCGGGCGATCATACGCTACGCTCGCGGGCGTAGGTCTGGATCAGGCCCGATGTCCCAGTTTATAAACAGAGGTTGCATACTGGTGATTAATCATTTAGTGCTGGGCGGTCTTGCAGTAAAGACCAGTGTGCAACGGATATAAGGGTTCTTTTTCTGCAAGTGTGGCTGGATTAAAAGCCTAGAAGACTGGAGCTACATATGAAGATCAATTTGGTAAGTATGAAAAGGTTTTCATGATATGTAGTGGGGACACTACAGGCCACAGTGGGTGGGCCCGGGTGTCAGTGTATGCTGGTGCTTGTGGCTCTACACATGCCAGTGTGCCTTGGCAGCCATGGGTATGGCTGGACTACTACAAGCTCTAATAATGGTTTAGTATATGCAGCTTGTACATAACAGCTTGAGCAACAAAATAACAATCTAGTACTAGCGCTAAATAAATCATAGAATAGTCATTTAAAGTCTCTTAGGGTAAATATAATCAAGGCCAATTATCAATTGTGAACCAATTTATGCACCTTTTTGATTTTTAACCAATCCAAATGCAGTGGGGAAATCCCATACCTCTATAAATATCTCTAAGCACCTTAGTAACCCTTGTAGCCTTGAGAAAGATTGTTTGGACAATTGAAACGCGTTGGTGGTGCTTTGAGACGTTTTATCAGACTGGAGCTATATAATATTGGGTACGCTGTGTTCCAGCATCAGATTGAAGGTCTTTTCAAATATCGGGATTCATCTGTACCCATATACTTTTTTTTAAGCCTATTATCCTTTATCTTTGTGAGTATATATTTTATCTGGAATATTATAATAAACTGAATTGCACTATTAGGTGCTTATTTTCATCTTTTTTCCCCCACACTCATCATACACCATTGGTGGAACGCTTAAACGTGAACGAGGCTTGGATATAGCAGGAAGCAGGCGGTGTCCGAACAAGAATTATTGACACACGCGGTACAGTGGCTTACATCGATACAACTAACTGCAAGCTTTTTGCTCTGTCCTTAAATCATCGTTCCGACATCAACGATGTTCATTGTGGTTTGAGAACAGCGATGTGTATTTGCCCATGACATTTACTACGGTACGGTTGTTCAGGGAAACGACCGTTCTGACTTTTGTGTCTTCAACTAAATAGTGTTGGACATTGGTGTTTGCGGACTTTAACCTGTTTTTCTTCAAATATTGATAATTGGCCTTGATTATTTCTACCCTAAGAGGCTTTAAATGACTATTCTGTGATTTATTTAGTTAGCGCTAGTACTAGATTGTCACTTTCTTACTCATGGACTACTACAAGTGCCAGCATGTCCAAATATTGAATCAGTCTTCTACAGTCTGTAGTGCACTAATACAAGGGGGATTTAGGTTTTATTATGTTTTATTACGTTTAATGTTGCATGCAAATAAAAAAAAAATGCTTTTGTGCACATCGCAGTGATATTTACAACATCACCAAAATGTTGAGCAATTAAATAGGAAAAGGATTTGGATGATAGCGCAAACCCTTGTAATAGAATGGTGTGATATGCCCAAACTATATGCAAATGAGTTAATATCGTACACAAACACAACATTGCGGTTAACAGAAACGGACCCTATGTTGGAAATCCTACAAATGAGGCACAGAAAAGAGGAGAGGGCATAACATATGTCACATAACATCAAGCTGTGTTAAATTAACTAACAAAATTATTGCAAAACCCTAGATATGTAAATACTCACTCCCCCTTCTCGTTCCATTCCAAGCAATTGACACAACCCGAATGTCCCTACAGCAAATACAAACAAACAATATACATGATTAGATGGATGGATGGATGGATACATAAGCTATATATAGATAGACAGACAGATATATCTTTCAGGATGCTTACCTGAAGTTCTGCTTCTAGTCCAAGGCGACGAATCAATGGATCTGTTACATGATGCCGTCTCTGAAAACTTCTAGCTTTCTTCTCCTAGAACATCATTTGACATGATCATGAAACAACTCCAAAGAGAAGAACAAGGGGGTAGATCCAGAACTACGTGTGGCGTACGTATTTTAGCGGTGCGTATTTTCGTACACGTAAGGTCGCTACACTCCCCACGGCACACCCCTTGCACGGACGTATTTTCGCAAATTACGCGACCCAAACCCTACCTTAACTTTTCCTAACGTAACAGCATACGTCCGCTAACGGGCGTACAGACTACGCGAACGTACGCAGCTTAGCACGCCCATACTGTACACTTTAAATACCACCCCCCGTCTACTTCACGTAAAACGCACGTATTGGTCACTAACGTAA
The DNA here is from genome assembly GCA_011038615.1 of Limnodynastes dumerilii. Classification (NCBI taxonomy): domain Eukaryota; kingdom Metazoa; phylum Chordata; class Amphibia; order Anura; family Limnodynastidae; genus Limnodynastes; species Limnodynastes dumerilii. Next base: position 63,647 of record WWET01002110.1, read on the forward strand.
ATTTGGCACGCCCACACGTAAGTATTTACGTTTGCAATACGTGAATTACCCATACGTTTGAAAATACGCTACGTGAATGTGCGTATTTTCTGCGGTGCGCATGCGCAGTGCGGACAAATCTGCGAATTTACGTCTCCGCCACACGTAAATTCGTGGAAATGCGTCGTTCTGGATCTGCCCCAAGATGTTTAACATTATGCTCAGTTACTTTTACAATATTAATGATCAATACCATAAATATTGGAAACTAATTGACACTATACTTAACAGATAATAGCTTTGCAAAATTAGCTGGTTATTTTTTTTACTTTCAGTTTTTACAGCACAGTATTTAAGGAGCCACAATTTAACTTTTTTTCATTTTGAGTATGTACATTTATATGTAATGATGACAACTGCAAACAATTATATATAATAAAAACAAAAACACATTGGGCCGCCCTCCTTGATAAAACCAAATGACAACTGCAGCACTCATGACTGCCATCATTTACTTTACACACACATTGAAAACAATAGGCTAACAGGATCAAGACAACACAGGTAACATCCACCGAGGAGGCCCAACACAGTTTTTTTTAATCAGGCAACAGATACAAAGGGACATTCAAATGCATCTAGCAGACTTAGTTAACTGGTGTAGGAGCAAAATACAGTTTTGTCCACATGATACCAAAGGACATTTACATCTAGGACTAGAATATGCCCTCTCCAGAATTTAAAAAAACTAATCAAAAGTCCAAGTGGACAATGAGATTTTGACAAAAAATATATATAGTGAACAGAGGGACCTTGCGCTTAAATCTCAAATCATCTGGGCTGCAAGTTTAAAGATAGGCATATGATACGTATGATTTTTGTAAAAAATAATAATATAGATTTATTTAATCAGAATTAAAATTGAGAATGCCACTTATTAAAACATGGACAAGTGTAAAGAAAAAAAGATATTATTTGATGAATTGGATTGCATATATCTTAGAGTTAGCACATACACATATGAGCTCTATAGCAATAAGATACTTATTATACCATAGATGGAAATAGGCAGTTCAAAAGGATAGGTGAAATTTCACCTATCCTTTTGAAGTATCTTATTGCTATAGAGCTCATATGTGTATGTGCTAACTCTAAGATATATGCGTAGCCAATTCATCAAATAATATCTTTTTTTCCCTCTGTTCACTATATATATTTTTTGTTTGGGGTGTCACCACCCATCACCTGAGATTGTCCCTATCACCTGAGCTGCACATATCTGATCTTATTTTGTATCTATTTTTTACTGCTACTTCCCTAGCCTTGGGTAACTATCTATTATTTAGCCTTAAGCGCTCATCACTGTTTCTTTGAGATTTTGACAAAGCCCACCATCTCTGAGAACACATATGTTCCCTTCATTACTTCAAAGTTAAGGAGGAGATCCTCCAACAAAAATAATGTTGGTCTACTCTGGAGTTCAACTGCCAGCCCACTCAGATCTTTCCTGGAACAGAGACGTCTGGTATGTCCCTAAGATGGCACAACATCATATTTGTGCAGGACTTTCCCACAGAAGGGAAATTGGCTTTTCTCCACTCTTCTGAAGGCATCACTACTATTGGTCTTCTGAAGGTAGCCCTCCCAAACTAGCAAATGTTTCAGTTCTATCTCATACATGCACCATAACCCCCCCTTCTCCCCAGCAAAGCAACTGGCTTCCAAAAAAGTAAGCAAAGATGTAGCGCCCAACTCACACAGATCTATAGAGACCAACACTACTTGAAGAACAACTTCTTCACTCACCATCCGCCCCACACAACCACTGGGATACTTTCACCACGCACCAGCTAGTTGAGTATACCTTAATCCAGGCCCTTCCTTTTGGTTTTCCTGCATAAAATCTTCCCAATGCTACTGTTCTTTCTATAGTCATGTGGATCTAAAATTGATCGCTAAGCTTATAGCTAATAGGCTGAAACCCCTACATACTGAATTAGGTGTGATCTGTCCCAGGGTGTGTAGCCAGAAACAGGAAATTCTGCCCTCCACAGATGCAAAAAAAGGACATAGTTCAAGAGAATGGCTCTATACTTTCATCCCACAGCAAAGGTTAGAATCAATAGAACTCTATATGACCCAATCCAAATCTTCATTGGGATTCACCAGGGATGCCCACTCATCTTTGTACTTAGTATAGAGGCCCTAACACGGAATAGAAGGCTCAACTCTTAACATCACAGCTATAAGAATTGGGTTTTCTGCTTTAAAACTGGCACTTTTTGAAGATGATGTACTTGTCTTTTCTCTACTTAACCTACATTAAGAATTTGCAACATATAATTTCAGGATAGACTGCAGAAACAATGACATACTTGAAATCAGCTTTGTACAAATAGAGACCAGCTGATAGGACTCTGCTATCTGGTCATAATTTACACAACCTTTTTTTGTGCTACTTTTCCCACTTTATTGTCAAAGTGAAATTTAAGAGGACTGTTTTTGTAAAGTTCCTCTGCCTTCTGTAAATCATCCCTCATTTCCAGAGGTATGACAAAATATAATAGGCAACAGACTGAACCAAAAAACTTTTACTGACCAATGCCACTTATATTAGCCCCTGGCAAAGCCCCTCTCTGCTGGAGACATCTGGGGCAGCAGATATTCCCTCCAGGTTACCTCACCTCAAGCTACTGATATTTAAGAGACCCTGAACCCATTTTGAGGATTCATGCATAGCCTCTACTACCCCCCACACACATACTGTTTTGTTTCCCCTCTTCCTCCCTCCTCCCTCTAAGATGATGACTGGAAAAAGAATTTCCAGATCACCCATTCCTGTTTAAGTTTGTTGGTAATGGAAACCCAATACAAAATTTTGATAACATGGTACATAGTTACACACTAAGGCCTGGGTTCTGACCTCCGTACGTCACATGAATTCCGCAAACTGCTTGCAGTGTTCAAATGAATATCTGGCAATGTGCATGCCAGATATTCCGCTATAGATCTCCAGGCATAAACCTGGTGTTCTGTCAGACAGGGTGGTGCAACCCTCCATGTACCTAAACTCCGTAAGGTGAGCTGTGGGATGGGTTGTTGGTAAGGTTTACCAGTTTCATGCGGATCAGGAGTCATACAGACTGCTTATCCGCACAGCTGACTTAAGCCAGGGTTATGGCAGCGTAACTTCTGCGATAACCGCACAAGAGAGGCGAGTAACAGGGGAGTTCACTCCACTCTTCTGTGTGGACTACAGATATCCCCAAAGTGAACAGAGGTCTGAATCTGGGACTAAACATATAAATCTTCCATTGTGCTAGAGGTGCGGTAAATCACCAGTCTCCTTCTTATATATTTGTTGGGATTGCCCAGATCTCAGTCTGTTCCGGTTTACCATCCAGACACTCTCCTGTACAAATCACTAGCTTGGGAGACCCTCTATCACCCAAATTATGGTTCCTTTGCATCCATGGCTACTCAGTTGCCTTCTTACACAGCTAAGTAAAGCATCCAAGAGGCCTTTCTACATGGAATGTAGACAGGAATGGTGTATTGCAAACATACTAACCAGCTTTTTTTTTAACCTGTTCTTATGACTTGGCCTATGACCCCCTCCCCCCCAATAACCCTTACAACTCTAATATTGTTTTCAACAGAAATTTGACTGCATGGATTTTCCTAGGTGTAAATTTTCATTTGTTTTCTTCTGGTCTGCTCTTACTACCAACTTTGAATCAATCCCATAAACAAACTGTGTGCCACAATAATAAATGATAGTATTTTTCAAAAGGCACATTTTGGCAGTAGATATCCTTTATACTGTGGCTCAGTGATTAGCACAGTGATCACAATGCTGAGGTCATGAGTTCAATTCCCAAACTAGGCCTGATCTGTTTGGAGCGTCTATGTTTTGCCAATGTCTGCATGGGTTTCCTTCCATATGCTGGTATGGTAAATGCTTTATTTTTAATCTGTTAATGCTGGCTGCTGACTAAATTAACCTTAGTCTGTGTGTGTATGTGGAATTTAGAAAGTAGCTCCAATTGGGCAGGGACTAATGTGAATGTGAAATCTTTTCTCTGTAAAGCACTATGTAACAAGTGTTATACAAAAACCTGTTAATAAATAAAATATGATCTGTTTTTACATACCCTAATCTGTCTGTGGATGATGTCCTGAGCAATGTTGGCTCTATCCATGTTGGTGTCAAGACATGGAGCTCAGGGAACAATGCACTTTAACATCAGCATTACTACTTCCCTTGATACTTATTTACCTGTAAGATTAAAACATAAAACAATCAGAACAAATGTTTGGATATAGATTAAAGGATTTCAAGGTTACTAGATCACAAATAAGAGAATTACATTTATTTATATTACCAAAGAAGCAGTAAAGGCCAATAAAATGTTTAATGTATACATTTACTTCACATGTATAAATTTACTGTAAGTGGTACATGGGCCCCTGTCAGACATTGCTCTACTAACTTTTAACTACAATCCATATAAAGCAAGCAACCACTGTGATACACTATGAAATACCTTCATCCTATATATGTGATACACATCGATAGTATAGGAGGGCGCACGTATGCATATTCAAAGTATGTTAAGTATACACTGCACAAAATATATCGCTCATTTGTATATTACTAAGATCACAGATTATAATAAACGACCCGTTTAAATTATTGAGTAAATATATATATACACATATACGTTGTAACAATCGTTCTCAGAATTGTTATACTCATGCACAAACGAACAAGCCCCTGACAGTCCAGTTACCCGTGTTTACCTCTCCGACAGTCTCTTAGAAGAACAACCACTCTCCAACTACGTAATCACCGTACCCATATTATCCAAAGTAGGCTCTACGCTACGAAGATTGCGCACACACGTGTTCACGAATACACCTGGACGTACTAACTTCAGGATAATGCCCCTTGACAACTCAAGAAGGGAGAGGAAGGGATGTATGGGCCAATAACAATGTTCAACTGCGAGAGCGACGTTCCCTAGAGCCAATAAGATGGGCAGTAGAATCAGCTGTCGGGTTAGGTTGAGGAGCAAAAGACTGGCGTAATTAGTGAAACACCCAGCGCAAAGTATCATGGAAGTTGTAGTTTTTATTGAAATATAATTTACGTAGAATATAGATAGAATAATCTAATGATAATACGACTCAACAGCAAAGCAGTTTAAAATATTTTAGTGAAATGATACGTTTAGACAGTAAACATTCATTTACTGCAGAATAGAAAAATAAAAGGCAATGGCACATCCGTAAACAATCCATGATTCAGCCTGGTACCACAGTAAACGACCAAATCACCGTTAAATTGTTTTTAAGATGCAAATTTATTTTGCGTAAAATAATGGATCAAAGGAATATGATATATCTACCACTGATTATGCTTCTGCAATATGTTGGTATGCAGAATGAGTAAAAGCCTTTTTCTAATAGAAAAAAAAGGAAACAATCCAAACAACGCTATTATTATTGTATAATTTATTATTATTATTATTACTACTACTATTATTATTAATTATTATTATTATTATATTAATAAACTGTACAGCCTTCAAACTCAAAACATAAATAAACAGTTCTTCTGACATAGTGGGCAACCTACAGCTGTTGAGTCTCCAACACTGCAGAATACTGAAATAATATTAACTCCACAAACTCTACAGTGTTTGGACCGGATGCAGACTTTAGGTTATGTGCCGTTCTCTAGCCTCCATTGCATAAGCTAACGCAGTGCTTCTCAACCTTTTCTCACCCTTGGCACACCAAAGCCCTTTCCAGAATTCCGTGCCACACCAAAAGCAAAATATACAAAAAAAAAATAGCAGGAATTACAAAGTGCCACATAATATGTCTGCAGCCTCTGCAGTAGCCCTAATTCATGTGGCTGCAACCTCCCCATTATTCCCCTGCAAGTGTCTCCGGCATCCCTATACTTTACCTTTTCAGTGTTCCTCCTTCTTCCCAGTGCTGTCCTCCGCGGCGCTGTGTGTGACGCTGACGTGACCTGAGGTCGAACCAGTGTCACACTGGATGACACTGACGTTCTATAGAATGGCATTTTACCTTTTTTGTTTTACCACTTACCCTCCTTTATGTGTATAATTTAACTTTTCTTTTTTTTTTAATACAATCGGTTAATTTCCCATTGGAGATATGCATAAAAGTTAAAAATAAAACGCACTTTGGTTCATTTTGACTGCATACACAAACTTCTAGTTGATAATACATTACAATGGCATTTCATGTGATATATTTTTTTTTTAAGAAGAATCTTTCTGCTAAACACAGGAATTTACTTAATTATTTTGATCTACGAATAGTTTGTGAATGTATTTTTTTTTTTGCATAAATAATATTTATTGAGAATTATATGAAGGTATGGGGTACCGAAAGAAAAAAGGGGAGGGTTACAGCAAATTTATTCACAGATGTAGAAACATCAATCGCATAACAAGTAATGTACAACCCTTTTAGAGGACAACAAAACAGAAAAATCAAACAGATACAAGGGGGGAAAGGGAGGGGGGAGTGTGGGTCCCCATAGCGAACGGCCCTATTTCGGAAGTTCCAAACTGGCTGAGGCATAGCAATCGATCCCCAGAGCACTAAACACAGTGCTCCGAAATGTGAGTTTCCCCCAGCCTGCTCCCTAACCCAAACCCAAAAGAAATACTAGCTGGTCAACTAACGGGGAATTGTTACAATCCAGTGTCTGAGAAATATCTGAAGGGATAATATTGCCAAGATAAGGAAGTGTGTCGCGTCTCCATACATATCTATACTGCTTGGATAACCTAAGCTTAAAAGGTTCTGGAAGATTAATAGAAAGGACTTCAGTCTTAGATGTATTTAGGTTACACAAAGAAGCAGATGAAAATTGATCTAAAATATTATGCAAAAGGGGCAGGGTGGTTGGGGGCGTGGCTTGGATGCCGAAGGGAGAAGACGCATGGCCGGGGTGCTCCCTGTTTAAAGCCCTTTGAAAGTGTGTTTTTCGGCCTGTCGGTCCAGTCTGCGCGGCCCTTGACCCTGGGTAGCACCCGCGGAAGATTGGACGAGTGCCCCTGTAAGCTCCGGTGGATGCACCGCCGGCGGTGGCCTGCCCGGTGCGACGCTCCTGCTTGGGCCTAGCTGGCCTGCTACTAGGCGCGGTCTCCCGTCACCTGGGTGCCGGAGCCCCATCTGCCACAGCTGCGGGACTGTTCCTTGGGAGGCTGACCGAGGGGGTGAGTGGCTGCGCGGCGGAGGCGGGCTGCTGCCCTGCGGGGGTCCCTTCCACTGCTCTGTCTTGCCGGAGCCAGCATCCGGCCGCCATCTTGACTCTCCCAGCAGAGGCCCTGTAGTAATCCTGCATCTCCTCGTCACCTCAAAGCCCTATCACAGATATCTTCAGTGAAGAGCTGCAGCCCTTTCACCCCCTGTGGCCTATCAGGTGAGCTGTTGGCAGCGACGAAGACAAGAGGTGAGGTGGCCATTTTCCCTGTATGTGGCAGAGTGCTGAGCCTTTCTGCCCTGGAGCAGGCTAGAACTTGCACCCTCTACCAGATTGGATCTCAGTCCCTCCCTGAATGCACTGAAGTAGTTAACATCCTGCAGGGCACCGTTGATGCCACTTTGAAAAGGGCTTTCAGAACTACCCCACGAGGATTACACAGCTAAAAAGGGGACCCTCTTCCCCCCCCCTTTTTTTTTTATTTCTGGGACAGCTTCATATCTCCTTGAGTAGGGGAGCAACCACACAGAAAATTGGAAAATCTGTATCTAGTTCTAAGTCTATAATCTAATTCTTATTTAGGTGAAATAACATAGTCTGTGTCACGCCATCGACCTTCATTCCCTGATTTCTATTTGAATGTGAAGCCTATAAACTGTTAGTTTTCATTGGGAAGAATTTGAATAAAAACCACATTATTCCTGTCAGTGTGAGCAGACTGGACAGGGCACTCAGCTCTGTTAGGTCAATATGGACAGCAGAGACTCTAGTGGTGTCTAACAGAATATGCCTTCTAACAATCATCTTCCCTCTGAAGAATGAGGTGAAACATCAGCAGTGTTGCTCCATTTACAAAATGGCGAATATTATTTACAAAATAGCTGTTATTAGGGGAGGAAATGGGAGGTATGTATAGGGAGACAGCAGGACCACAGATTGTGGGTATTAATAAAATAAAAAATAACTGGGGGCTGTATGCAGATTACCGGACAACTAACATATACGTCCGGTGTTTAGTGTTTTTTCCTAGTACGTTTTTTACGTTATCTACGTATCTTTTCCTTATGTGGATTGCGTAAATGCTGTCTGAAAGATACGTAGATAACGTAAAAAATGTACTACGCATGCGTAGTCGGAAAAAACGCTGAACACCGGACGTATATGTTATACGTCTGGTAGCCTGCGTACGGCCCTGGGGGTTTTTTTGTTTTTTTTTTTATATTAAAAAATAAATAAAGAATTCTAAACATTAAATAAAAAAAAAAGTATAGA